>OX336342.1:600000-843000 GCA_946902875.1 Nematopogon swammerdamellus | reverse complement strand
ATAAAAGTATACAAGCAGACGCCAGGCATAATAGGGATGCAGGGTGGTCCCCCATACAAGAAACTAAAAAGTGTATGCGCGCCATCTAATGAGACTGAGACTGTAGTTGGTGGGATATATATGGGCAGGGAGAGCGTTCCAGAGTTTACCGGTTCTGTAGAGGAAAGATCTGCAGAACCAATTAGTAAGCAACCGCGGTGAGTCCAGCGTGTAGGGATGCAAACCCTGCCCGCTAAATTAAAACTAACCTAACCTACCACGTAATTTTTAAAATTGTTCAAACTAGAAATGTTAGCCATACCTATATTATATAACGTAGTGTGATCTTTAAGGCGAAGAGAATAATTGAAAATTAAATTGAGCCTATGGGACCACATATTTGCCGAAGACAATAATATTTTCGTCCCCGTAATTTATTTTACGAGGTGTGGCAATTAAGTTCTGGGAATTTTTCAATAAAACACAAACAAATTAAGTTACGAACAAAATTTTATTATCGACCTTCACAATAGTCTCCCTCTAACTCTACACAACGATTGCAACGTCGCTCCCGCGATTGGAAGCATCCCTTGGTAATCTTTCGAAGTTAACTCGTTCAGCACCGCGGTTACAGCTTCCTTGACCTCCTGTGCGCGGCCATGATGAGTTCCCTTGAGGTGCAACTTCATCTTGGGGAACAAGAAAAAGTCGCAGGGGGCGATATCGGGGCTATAGGGTGGGTGCGTCAAAGTTGGAATGCCTTTTTTCGCCAAAAACTCATGCACAATGAACGAGGAATAGGCCGGCGCGTTGTCTTTGTGCAAGATCCAGGTGTTCTCGGGGATTTCACTCATTTTCACGACGACGCCACTAAAAAGTTACTTTAGGAAGACACACATAAAAAACAAACGAAGCGCGCCATTAATTTCAAATTTCGAATGGAATGAAAGGAAGGTCTCTTCTTTCCAGTTATGAACGACGCAGTGTTGCCAGTTCACGAGTTATATCCAAATTGCCAAACTACGATGTAGATTGTAGACATAAAACAAGATTTTATAGGCACGGTAGCTGCGCCCAGAAGTCCATCTGAAAATCAGACACAGCCAAGCACCCCACTCCCCGAGAAACCACGTACAGTGGAGGTGCCATGCTAGGGACAAGACGGACAAAAAGTTTGTCGTCGGTCGATTGGATATATTGTCAGCCTCAGTAGCTCAGTGGTGCGGTCGGTCCACTGTTGTTAAGCAACCCTGAGCGCGGTCAGTACTTGGATGGGTGACCGCTCGACCGTTGGATGCTGACCGTGGTTCGGATTCCATGTAAAACTGTAGGGCTCTTCCCTTCTTACCTTACTAGGTCCGGTAGGGTTTATCCCGCCCGGGTTGGTACCACCGCACTGAATGAAACGTCGGTCGAAACGGCTATGTAAATAGCTCGTGTTTTCCGTCCAGTTCAGTGTAGCCGACATGAAAATGAAGGGAACCACTGACATGGCACCTAGTTCACCCGGTTTTATGGGCTGACACCACGGATGTTGTAGGTATGTTGTAGATATAGCCAACGTGTCAGTTTCCATGAAAAAATAAATAAATAAATCTAGGGAACGCACTCACCGGGAAACCATTCGAGATTTTCGCGTCTTGCGATCTGTCTGAATATAAGATAAAATCGCTACTCCAACTGGAGACCATTTTGATTGAATTCATCACTGCAGCAGTTTTCGTGCGAATTAATATATTTAATAACTATTTGTCATCTCCGGCCGAGATCATCTCTCACGGATGATGCAATGACTCGATGATTCCGCAGACGCTAAGCACCAATGCATTCAACATTATAGAAAGGCTATCAACATATAAATTCTAAAGGTATGACATCCAGTCCCGACGGAATGGGGTGTAACCAATTTTATAGCCATTTTTTTTTTTGTTTTATAGTACGCGCGAGATGTGGCACCGAACCACCCACAGGGTGTCTAACGACGCCCACGGACATTCGGCCGTACGCGGGGGTTGCGAATGCCATGCCGGCCTGACAGGAGCCTTTTCACGCCTCTCTTGAAGGACCCTAGACTGTACTTGGGGGAAAATATTTAGGCAGGGAGAGCGTTCCAGAGTTTACCAGTTCTGTGGGGGAAAGATCTGAACCGATTGGTACGCATCCGTGGTAAGTCCAGCGTATAGGGATGCAATGCCTGCCCAGTGCGCGTTGTGCGGAGGTGAAAAGGGGACGGCGGGATCGCGTCAAACAGATCCTCCGAGCATTCCCCATGGAATAAGCGATAGAACACACTTAGGGAGCAGACATCCCTACAGAGTTGCAGTGGTTCTAGATCGTAGACAAATTTGGTAGGTAGTTAAAATGTTTGGATAATTCGGTAGATGGCGCTCTTCTGCTTATTACGATACTTGTATGGGGACCCCTTAATTTTTTGCCTTTATAGGGCGTTTCTTCATTAGCCGGCCCGGCACCGACACGACACCGACACCGACATCAGTGGACTTACAATTCTACGAAATTGTACGGCACAAATTCAGAGTTTACCAGTTCTGTGGAGGAAAGATCTGCAGAACCGATTGGTAGGACAGACGAACAGACTGACGGCGCAGGCAATAGTGAATTCCTATTAAGAAGAAGAACTGTCGTCCAGTGTGGCGCTAGACTTGTTCTATAATGTTGATGTGCTCGCAAGAAGGTAATGATGACGCTGACATTTCACAAATGCTCCGCGGGCTCGTCGTCGCTAAGCATTACTTACGCATCTAATTGTTTTCACTTTCGTTCGTTGTGCAACTTGTCCGTATTGCCATTGTTGGGCGCAGATCCGTGAGAAAGTATTCAGATTTGACGATTAGCGAGTGATCTGATCCGATGAATGCTATTCTCTGTTGTTATTTGTATTCTTCAACATTTTCCTTAATTCTTATATTCGGCTTTGTTCGAGTGTTTTTTTTTTTAATTGAAACTTCTACTGCTTCTTCTGCTACATCACCTACTACATCCGTGATATCAGTCCATAACACCTTGGTGAACTAGGCGCAATGTCAGTGGTTTCCTTCGGTCGTGCCGGCTACAGTGAACTGGACCGAAAACACGAACTATTTAAATAAACGTTTCAATCGACGACCTTTCATTCAGTGGATGGTACCAAGCCGGGCGTGTTAAATACTACCACTTAGTAAGGTAAGAAAGAAGGGAAGGGACCTACAGTTTTACGTGGAATCCGAAACGCGGTCAGCCTCCAACGGTCGAGCGGTCACCCATCCATCCACTGACCGCGCCCAGGTGTGCTTATGATCCGACCGACAGTCGACCGACCGCACCACTGAGCTACCGAGGCTAATAAAGTTATCATAATATGGACCACATCCAAAGTAGTGTGTCTATTAACAATGCTGACTGATTTTTGCCAAAATCTTGGGCAAGCGATTTTTCGAAAAAACTGGCGACCGCAAATCGAGGTCTTTCTTCATTGAACGCCTTGGCCTGCAGATACAAAGAATTAAAGCGGCCATTTGAGTTAAGGTTGTTTTGTTTATTTATATTACATTTTGTAAGATGTAACAATTGTTCGCTGAATCATTGTTCAGTTGAGTTAGATGACCCTCAAAAAGATTTATGTAAATTCCTCAGTGCTCACTCAGAAATAACACCCGTTCCTATTAAACTATCAAAACTCGCTTCGCCTTGGCACTTGGGACTGTCTGGTGTGTGGTGTGACTTATCGGTATCATCAATAAATAATGAATCTGTAAGGGATGGTCACGAAGTTAGTTACTTTATTCTATGAGATACTGCGTTCGCAGACTCTATTTATTAAAACGAAATTGAAGATTTCTAGAAATATTTTCTGTATGTATGTATGTTCCTCCTTAACTCTTAAACCGATCATCCGAATTCTATGAAACTTAGTACAAGCACATTTAACTATACGTGACACAGGTTAGGCTAAAAAAAATTCAGTTCCGTTTACAATGAGGTGGCTCTCATACAAATCGAATTGTTCCGCGCGCCGAAATAAAGGTACGGTAGCTGGCCTCGCCTTTAGTTACTTATCTAATTTACAAGATTACTTGCAGAACAACACCGATTACTCTGCTTACCCCGATTGTCGGGATACAGCGTGTGGTATGTACGTATGTAGTGTAATGTATGAAGTAATGTATGAAGATAATATTGACGAATATGATTTTTGACAGGTTATAGATAGCGGGTCTACGGAACCATAGTTTAAACAGATTAGTTAAACATCTTTATTACATCTCTCTCATCGAGAAGGTTTGTCGTTTGCCTGAACGTAGCTCGGCCTTCTTTCTTACTTACTTTCTTCTTTTTAAATACGAATTTCACGCGAGCGAAGCCGCGGGCAACAGCTCGTGGTCTACATAAGTTGCTAGTTTACTCCGTGTTCGGGTTACGTGTAAAACTTGTCCCTTCTCTACCCTACTAGTTGGTAGGGTCAGATCCGTTCAGATTGGTGGCACGGAATGAAAAGTCGGTCAAAACAGCTATGTAAATAGTTTGTGTTTTCCGTCTAGTTAAGTGTAGCCGGCACGACCGAAGGGAAGCACTGACATGGCATCTAGTTCACCAAGGTGTTATGGGCTTACGGCGCGGATGTTGTAGATGATGTAGCCAACCGTGTCAGTTTCCATAAAAAAAATAAGAAACTTACAACATAATGTTTCAATAATTGAATCACTTGACATAATTGAGATATAAAAGGATTAATATAAACAAACGTAACGGAACAGCTTGAGTCACAAGTCACACGCACGCGCGCGGTAGACGTGTGCGTTCAATGAGATAGACCATGTTTTGTAACTCTCGATTAGTTTCATAAATGACTAGCTTTTTCCCGCGGCTTCGCTCGTGTGAAATTCGTATTTAAAAATAAGAAAGTAAGTAGCCCGCTACCGTACCTTTATTACGGCGCGCGGAACAATTCGCTTTGTATGAGAGCGTAACCGGCACTGAATTTTATTTAGCCTATGCTGTGTCCCGTATAGTAAAATGTGCTTGTACTAAGTTTCCTCCATACCTTTTTTATCGTTCTAGTAATTTTCATTGAATTCGCATGATCGGTTTAAGAGTTATGGAGGAACATACATATATACATACAAAGAAGATTCAAAAAAATGATCAATTTAGTTTTAGACTTTATTATCATCAATTCATCATACATAGTACCGTGTGGGGCGGGTACTTTAAAAGAATAGCCCCACTGCATCTCTCCCCGTGTATGTCGTAAAAGGCGACTAAGGGATATGACTCCCTTCTTATATTACTAGGTGGTAGGGTTTAACCCGCCCGGGTTGGTACCACCGCACTGAATGAAAGGTCGGTCGAAACGGCTATGTAAATAGTTTGTGTTTTCCGTCTAGTTCAGTGTAGCCGGCACGACCGAAGGGAAGCACTGACGTGGCACCAAGTTCACCCTATCTCATAAAACAAACAAAGTAACTTACTCCATGGCCATCCCTTACAGATTTATTATTAGTATTGATGATGATGATGGAGTAGAGTAGTGCGTAGGTTCGCTCGCTCGACACAAACGTGACACACTGCGCGCACGTGTAGAACTGTTAACGACGCACATTGAGAGAACACTGAGGTATGAGGAGAACTATCGACCAAGTGCGAGTTTTACTCGCGCACGGAGGGTTCCGTGGATCCGCCATCTATACCATACCTGTCAAAAATCATATTCGTCAATTGTCTTCATACATCCATACAGCACTGACGTGGCACCAAGTTCACCCGGTGTTATGGGCTGACATCACGGATGTTGTAGGTGATGTAGCCAACCGTGTCAGTTTACATAAAAAATAAAAAATAAAAAATAAATCCATACATACATACAAAAATAATTCTAAAAATCATCAATTTAGTTTTAGTATCATATAGTACTACTATATAGAGTCTACAAACGAAATATCTCATGAAACAAAGTAACTTACTCCATGACCATCCCTTAGAGATTTTTATTGACTGGTCGGAGCGTATGCTTTGACCCCTCTGACTCAGCCACCCATACCGGATTACCTAAAAAAACCAGCAAATTATGGAAAGCCGAGGTGTGGGGCATGCTCCTAAAATATAAATCTATGAAATAATTTTTTTTTTTTTTTGCTCACAGGAAGATAAATAACTTGTTACAACATACACACACAAAGAAGCCTTTGATTGAAGGTCGAATGTATAAAACACCGCACACTTTACGACTGACATCATAAAGAACGCAAAACGAAGAAGACCCTTCATAAGGTCTTTACGGCCCTGCGTCTGCGCTGCGACCTGCGTGGAAGTACAACCCTTGCATTAAATAGAGGCCATTCATAAATTACGTAGGCCCTACCTAGCTAAACTATGGCGTCCTTATTTGCACATACTACTCGACCAACATATAAAGATTGGCTGGAAGAAGCTTCTATAAAGCCCACATCCTTCAAGAGGGGCGTGAATGGGCACCTGTCAGGCCGGCATGGCATTTGCAACCCCCGCATACGAACAAAAGTTCATGGGTGTCGTTAGACACCTTATGGGTGGCTCGGCGCCATATGTCGTGCTCTCAATAAAAATAAAATCTGCAGCTTATGTAAGCAACTCCTACTTTGATTACTTTTTCAGATTTCCGGTTAAATGAAATTACTATAGGGCGACATACTAGAAATTCGAGAAACGGAGCGTGGTTTCGCGAGGAATGGTGTTATTGGCTGTGTCTGATCTTCCGTTGAAGTATTGGGCACAGACACCCGCGCCGGCTGTCTATAAAAAAAAAGATTACGTATGAAACAAGTATAGTTAAGTTGTGGCATAATAGGTGGCGCTGAAAGGCGCGGAAGAGAATTACAATAAAAACATGAATGTTATTGCAAACTGTTAAAATAAAAACCAGCCAAGTGCGAGTTGGAGTTGCGCACCGAGTTTTCCGTGCCACCACGTAATTTCGTTACACTTTCACTATTATCATACCAAGTTTTTACGATAGATAAAAATACCTTGAAAGAAACACGTTTCTTGTATGGGGACCCCCTTAAGTTTTTCACTTTTTTATTATTTGATATATCCGCTATATTAGCACTGTGAAAATTTCAACCTAGTACGGTTCAAAAGATACAGCCCATTAAAGGTATGACAGACGGACAGATGGCGGCGGTGTGACCTAAAATATAAATAAAATAATATAAAAAATATAAAAAAATAATAAAAAATAATATTCCGATACCGGGAATCGAACCCGAGCCTCCTGGGTGAGAGCCAGGTATCCTAGCCACTAGACCATATCGGATGTTGTCGGTTTAGCTGAAAACTCGCACGCTTTCTGATAATACTTCGACTCCACCGAGATTATTATCGGACTTGTTATTTTTAACGTTCGAATTTTAAAAATAAATCCCGACGTTCCATCAGAAGCGATGACCAAGCTCCACATCACATCTCGTATCTTAGGAGAGCGTGTCTGAGCGTAGATTGGATATTGTTTTATCTTCATTATTTGATACTCGTATATCTGAATGATATACCTACCTATGTTTTTTTATGGAAACTGACACGATTGGCTACATCACATGTACATCACCTACAACATCCGTGATGTCAGCCCATAACACCGGATGTCAGTGCTTCCCTTAATTTCATGCTACAAGTAATCTGTGCTACTACTTTGTACATACTACTTAGTCACCTGACTGTATAATTAGTTAACACTCGACTAGGTACGATTTGTGCGTAAATTTTAATAAGGCGTTGACAACTTGATACTTCAAAGTATCGTAGCAATATATATTTATTTGTTGTTTTTTGACAATTTATACTACATTGTAGTATGTTTAATGTGCTAACATAATTAAGTTGATTGATAAGTTTGACGAAGGCTCTTTACACCTGATACACTTAATTACCTAATAAGTATTTGTAGTTAGAACTCTCCGTAAAATTATTAATCCTGCTCTGCTGTGTTTTCGATAGACTGCGGGCTGTGTCTTATGTAGTCACTAAATACTTGTAATCTTATATGTAAAAATACCTTTGCGAAGATTCTTGCCGGTTCTTCTTCGTAGGTGTAATCGAACTGGATAGAACAAATTGTGATAATTTGTGGGCCGTACGAATAAACAGTAAACAGTAAACAGTAAACAGTAAACAGTAAACAGTAAACAGTAAACAATAAACAATAAACAATAAACAATAAACAATAAACAATAAACAATAAACAATAAACAATAAACAATAAACAATAAACAATAAACAATAAACAATAAACAATAAACAATAAACAATAAACAATAAACAATAAACAATAAACAATAAACAATAAACAATAAACAATAAACAATAAACAATAAACAATAAACAATAAACAATAAACAATAAACAATAAACAATAAACAATAAACAATAAACAATAAACAATAAACAATAAACAATAAACAATAAACAATAAACAATTAACAATAAACAATAAATAATAAACAATAAACAATAACCAATAACCAATAAACAATAAACAATAAACAATAAACAATAAACAATAAACAATAAACAATAAACAATAAACAATAAACAATAAACAAAAAACAATAAACAATAAACAATAAACAATAAACAATAAACAATAAACAATAAACAATAAACAATAAACAATAAACAATAAACAATAAACAATAAACAATAAACAATATACAATATACAATAAACAATAAACAATAAACAATAAACAATAAACAATAAACAATAAACAATAAACAATAAACAATAAACAATAAACAATAAACAATAAACAATAAACAATAAACAATAAACAATAAACAATAAACAATAAACAATAAACAATAAACAATAAACAATAAAAATAAACAATAAACAATAAATAATAAATAATAAATAATAAACAATAAACAATAAACAATGAACAATAAACAATAAACAATAAACAATAAACCATTAAACAATAAACAATTCAATCTACTTTGTATGAGTGATTTACACAGATATAAATCTGTATACAACATATTAACTAAAATAGACATAATTAATTCGTGTGTAATGCATGATAAAACCAAAGTTGCGTAATTTTTTTAAAAATTGGCTCCGTAATAACGTTAATAGTGATTGGGGCCATACCTCACTCGTTAAATAGTGCAAACAAAAATAGCATTTTACAAGCTCCGAGCGATGATTTGTGTTCGTCTGTTTTATCGCCCAAAACACTTCGCGTTTTATTATAGCACCGTGAGTTACGCTGCAACCACGCTAATGTGACTATTCACTGCTGTTTATTTCTAGAAAATTAGTAAGCTTAAGAAATACTGCCTTATAAATGTATATAAAACAATAGTAATAAAAGCACTTGGATGATAAAAACTTAGAAATAAATAAATCAATATTTTAAATACGGTGCGTGACTCGTGGACCCACTGACTTTGTACCACCATGACTCATGGTCCCACTAGCTAGACCTAATATCCTGGACTCGTGGTCCCACCACTTCTTGGCGGAACCAAGAGTCATGGTTATTATAGCTTATACAGTGGCGATAGAGGTTGACGGACAAGATACAATGGTCGATGTGGACGCAGGCAGTGTAGCTATGCGAAATGTTTGTTGAACATTTTTATGAGATCTCGACGTTTACGCCGCCGACTGGACAGACTCGGAGCTGTGATTGATGTTCTGGTGCAGAGAGAGACAGAGGGAAAGAGAGGGATGACTTTAACGCCCTCTGGCGTGACTCTATCGACATTGTTCAAATATATATATTTTTTAAGATTCGATAGCATGGAAGTGGGGAGGCACGACCAAAGTGTAGTAGGTGATGCAGACAACCATATCGCGGTCCATAAAGTAAGACCGGTCCTAACAATACCAAGTTCAACGATTTTTTTTTTAATGAAAACCAATATGGATGGCTTTGTCGAGGGAGCAAAATTACATGATACAGCCAAATCACCTACAACCTCGCGAAACCACACTCAGAGATACAAGATACCAGCAGATCTTTGGACTAAAGAAGCGTTATCAAGCTTGTTAATATGACGTTTGAAGACTTCCAGGTTGAAAGTATCGGGGAAGCCGGAAGATCCATTAGATGTTTAACTATTGACATTGTTTTATCTTTACTAGGTGCAGAAATAACATACTAAATGCTACATTTAGATGATTAAATGCTACACAAAAACAAACAATAAATCCTAAAGGGGTGTGTTCAAGGTTTCCTGAATCCAAAATTTTCCTAATTATTTTTGCACGGAACACGGAACGAGCGAACAGCACGAACGGGTTATAACCCAACAATTTCATGCATGAGGGTTAACCCTGTACATCCAATGCATTTTAGTATAATAAATATACCGAAGAATGTTAGAAAAGGAATGGACCAGAAACACTTCCCTAGCGCCGCGTGCCCTAAATTTGTCTAAACGCACACGTTTATTGTATAGATTAACAGTGTTTCGCCTCCACTGTCCGCCTCAATTTTTAGAAGGAATCAGTGCGCACCTGATTGCATCGCACCCCTGCCGCTTTCCTCAGCATTGGCAACGCTGCTACTGGAACTAACGTACAGTTAGTCTCTAATCCGATCCTTTTCTAACGTTCTTGAAATAATCCATTAAATACCCATCGATTAAATCCTACAGACTGTATCCCGATCAGATAGTCATCTTTAAACAATGATCATAGTCAATTAGACGTTCTGAATATGGGACGATTGACTGACAGTCGGTTCGTTAGCGAATGGAGCAGCTACGAAAAACTCCCTCGACATCTGACAGGCATCAGCTAGGCTCACTTTCTGCATATGGACGTCCCGTTGCATTCCTACCGATGCAATCTTTGGAGCGACGCATCACCGCACCGCGATGGCTGTGATGTCTGCTAGGATTGCGTCTGCTGCAAGTGGGCCACGATTGTGGGTATTGCAGAAAAGGTAGACAGTGTACGGACGCATTGACTGTACCATCTTTCGTAGATTCGAATCAAGTGTGGCTAACTGTAGAATAGTGCTAAGACTGTGCCTAAGCGGCGGGTGGTCGATGCGGCCTTGGCTCGGAATCTACATTCTCCTTTTTTTTATGGAATCTGACACGGTTGGCTACATCACCTACAACCTCCGTGATGTCAGCCCCATCACACCGGGTGAACTAGGTGCCATGTTCAGTGCTTCCCTTCATTTCATGTCGGCTACACTGAACTGCACGGAAAACACGAACTATCTACATAGCCGTTTCGACCGACGTTTCATTCAGTGCAGTGGTACCAACCCGGGCGGGATAAACCCTACCGCCTAGTAAGGTAAGAATAGGGAAAGGACCTACAGTTTTACGTGGAATCCGAACCACGGTCAGACTCCAACGGTCGAGCGTTCACCCATCCAAGTAAGTACTGACCGCGCTCAAGGTTGCTTACCAACAGTTGACCGACCGCACCACTGAGTTACCGAGGCTGACATACTCGTAACAACAGGTGTCTAACGATGCCCGTAGACATTCTGTGTTGCACGCGGGGATTACGAATGACACGCCGGCACGACAGGAACCTTTTCACTTCCTCTTTGGTATCTAAGTAACTGTTGAGACTGAGGACCAATTATATTGTCCTGGCGCCAACTAAAATTGTCCTCCCTCTACTTGACCCAAATACTTTACTCAACAATACCCAAGGCGCCCACCTACCGCACTCTGATCAAAGAATTCGGGACGGGACAGCATGACGGGATCAAAAAGAAGTCAACTTTGACTGACGCATATCGACACGGTCAATTGCGAAATTGACAGAGCGCACTTGTGCAGCGTCGGATCGGACACGTTCGACAGAAACGATCACTTGGAATATTGTAGAGGACAACGTGGCGCCTAAATCTTCCGGTATGGGTGGCTGATTCGGTGGGGCCAAAGCAGCATGCACCAGCCAATATCACCTCCGAGAAGGTAGTTGACATACCGAAGAGTTCCTTGGTTTGCTGGCTATTACTGGACTAGAGGAGAACACAACCGAGGCTGCTATGCGGTCATCTTACATCCAGTACGGTGGTACCAACCCAGTCGGCCTACAATTTGAGCCTACCACCTAGTAAGGGGCAAAGGAAAGATCTCAGAAGAAGGGTTTAACCGTAGACGGAAAAAATAGTGTTTAACTAAATTTAAATTTTAGATATATTTACCACTTTTACTGCGAAAATGGAGCCTGGGAAGGAAGATCATCCGCTGCGTGATACGTACGACTTCATTACAACCGTTGGTGTAACCGTCGTGTCTTACACTGGCGACAGTGGACTGGAAAACGGAGTGTGGGAAGACCACCCGCCAGGTGGGACGACGATATCAAATACGTCGGCAGAAAGCAGTGGTTCCGCACCGCTTAAGGCCGGGAGGACTGAAGGAAAATTAGAGAGACGTATATCCAGCAGTGGACGCTGTCACGCTGACTGATAATAAATTAAGCAACCATTGTAATCCTTGACTGCTGTTAAATTGTACTTTTGTTTTCTTTATCCAATAAACTTATAATGGCTTACCACGGATGCGTATCAATCGGTTCTGCAGATCTTTCCTCCACAGAACTGGTAAACTCATATATTTCCCCCCAAGTATAGTCTCGGGTCCTTCACTGTCTGGCCGGCATGGCATACGCAACCCCCGCGTAGGTTCGACCGAATGTCCATGGGCGTCGTTAGACACCTTATAGGTGGTGCGGCGCCACATGTCGCAATGCGCACAATCTTCTTATATTGCTAGGTGGTAGGGTTTAACCCGCCCGGGTTGGTAGCACTGCACTGAATGAAAGGTCGGTCGAAACGGCTATGTGAATAGTTTGTGTTTTCCGTCCAGTTCAGTGTAGCCGGCACGACCGAAAGGAAGCACTGACGTGACACCAAGTTCACCCGGTGTTATGGGCTGACATCACGGATGTTGTAGTGTAGGTAATGTAGCCAACCGTGTCAGTTTCCATAAAAAATTGGTTGTCTGTAAAGTTTGTTTACGGACGATAGTTTTACGTGATGATGTCATAAAGTAAATCAGTTCCGGCGGATATTTACCATGTAAAATTAATTTAAGTACTTGATAAAGATGTGATAATAACTAATAAAAAATATGAGAAAATAACGACTATTAATTTTTGTTTAATTTATATTTAAAAAACCTACATAACGCCATCTACATGTTCAACGTTGCGACAATTACCTAACTGCTAAATCAAGTATTTAATTTATATTTAAAAAACCTACATAACGCCATCTACATGTTCAACGTTGCAACAATTACCTAACTGCTAAATCAAGTATACCGCTGGCTGAAGTATTTCATGTCGCTCCATGAAATTCATATACGCGTGGATAACACGTCTGGTCAGTGATGGTGGCAGGGACCGCGGATTCGAGGCTCGCAAAAGACGGAGAAATATATTTTGTATTTTCTACTATTGTATATGCCTCTCTATCGCGCTCTCGCTTGCACACACAGGTCTCTATCGCGCTCTCGCTTGCACACACAGGTTTAGATGGAACGTTACACTTCTTCGTGCGTGCAGCCGGTGTTCATCAATTTATAAGACGTGACATCATCACGTCAAAAAATAAAAAAATGGAAATGCGACATTTTTTCGTCGAGTATACCCACCCCCTGTTGAACCCTACGCGACCTATCGAAAATGAAATACACTTTCAATCCGCATACGATTGTGTTGATGGTTGAACACTTACTCGTTCATTGTTCCGAAATGATTTCGATAAAATCGCTCGGTGAATGCATTTCGGTATCGGCATTTTATTAAATTATTACTCTCGATTGTCTCTCGGAGTGGGCTGCGGCGATGCGGGACGCGACCGGCGCATAACTCACTGAATTATTCCGAGCATTTCGGGCTAGTGGTCTCTGATCGAAAACAAAATGAGCATTGATCGTTCACGAACAAATTGAAAAGTTTCTTTAAATTTTTGACGTGGAATCACGTCATACTCATATGGTACAAGCTGGGATGGATGGTAAGCTAAAATATGACGTCACCGACACGAAACAACTACCGGGAAAATGGTCAATGCTCAGTTTCTAAGTAACGCACATACAAAACACACATATCAGCAAAATGAGAAAGGTGGCGCAAATACAACAAAAAATATTATGATTATTATTTGCAGGCACAGGTGAGTCATCAAAGTTAGAAATATTATTTTTTTCAATTCGTTTCAGAGTAATCATGACCACCAGATTTCTAGTTATTTTTTTTACATTTATTATTTATCAAGAGAACATACCTACATATATGTATTCTCCACGTGCCACGGAGATACCAGCGGCAGGAGTGGGAAGCGACTCTTACGGCGGTAAGAGTCGCTTCCCACTCCTCCTCCCACCCCATAATTCTGGGCAAAATACTTTCTTTGCAGTCCGAATTTGTTTTATATTAAATCTACCTCAGTATCGAAAGGTGTACCATTGGGATCTAGTCTTAATTTTTTATGCGTATGCGTTTTTTAATTACAATGGTTGTTAAACATTATTAAAATAGAGTTATGTATGTGGCTAGACGTTTCGGGCCAAACATATGCCCTGGCCAAAGGTGCCGGATCTTCTTGCCTTACTTGCTGCTTGCACTCGATAGCTGTTATCTTGTCCTAATACATTGCTAAACGTGGCAAGTGGTGTTTTGCTGTAATTTACAAGACTACTTGAAGCGCAACACCGATTACTCTGCTTACCCCGATTGTCGGAATACAGCGTGATGTATTTTTTTATTTTTTATGGAAACTGACACGGTTGGCTACATCACCTACAACATCCGTGATGTCAGCCCATAACACCTGATGAACTTGGTGCCACGTCAGTGCTTCCCTTCGGTCGTGCCGGCTACACTGAACTGGACGGAAAACACAAACTATTTACATAGCCGTTTCGACCGACCTTTCATTCAGTGCGGTGGTACCAACCCGGGCGGGTTAAACCCTACCACCTAGTAATATAAGAAGGGAGTCATATCCCTTAGTCGCCTTTTACGACATACACGGGGAGAGATGCAGTGGGGCTATTCTTTTAAAGTACCGGCCTCACACGGTACGTCGTACGTAGTAGTACGTACCCGTCACATGTATGTAGTAGAAAGAGGAAAAAAAGGAAACGTTTGGATGTTAAAGAATAATTTATGCTATATTTTAATTTTAGGATATTGTAGACTTAAACTAGAGACTGTACCGGACGCAAGCTTGACCAAACGCCGATTATATGCGGGCATAGCTGAGACACCAGACTACAAGAGGCTTAGGTATGATTTCTAAAATCTTAATCAGTCAGTAGATCAAAGTGTTTATAGATAGGCTTGCCATACGTCGGAATTTAGTCCGGACTGTCCGGATTTGGTAACCATGTCCGGACCTTTCTCCGGACTCGTAATTACGTCCGATTTTTTTTATATTCGCGCGCAGTAATCGATTTGTTCCGCCGCGCCAGGGCTACGCGACTTGAACGAGAATTGTGTTGATTTTGAGTCTTTCAATTTTTTTTATGCGCCTGACTTAGACGGGCTTCACCACCGACAATAGCGGTGATATCAGCCGAACACACTTTGGTGAACTGGGTGCCATGTCAGTGCTTCCTCCTTTTTGATCGTGCTGAACTGGTAGGAAAACATAAACTATTTTATTTTATAGCTGTTTCGATCAACCTTCATTCAGTGCGGCGGTGGTACCCATCCGGAAGGGGGAGGCCCTTGTTTTTGAGGATCACCTTTTACTATCGTTTTATTGATTTACGTTTTGTTTATAGACGTCCAGAGATACCAGCCTTCCGGCTACAAAATCCAGACGTCTACAGCCTGCACTCTTGCGAGTACAGTGATCATGTATGCCAGATCGAGGCCCCATAGCTGCTCTGTCGAACATCCGTTCTTCCGAAAAAATCCCATGGGAAACACAGGCTGTGACCTTTCCCCAGCCGATCCGAGCCACCACCCGTCCATCCGAAGGAACCCCCGACCGAAGTCGAGAGCCGGGGGTGAAGCCTTCACTGCCACTGGGGTCCGCACCCTATTCAACCACAACCTGTGCCCAGGGCCTCAGCGTTTTGTACTAGCCTTACGGCTTTTGTTTTCACCAGCTATGTATATGCGTGGAAGTGCATATGACCACCACCTAATGTGTACCGGGGATCCACCGGTCTCGAATGACAGACTTACGTCAGCGTCATTAGCTCGTGAGAAATCCATCCCACATCCACATATAAGTGTGTGTTGCACCGACATACCGATCTACATTATTCGCATGTCTCCCAATTCTCCACATTGGTTACGGAGCTCTAAGTGACTCACCACTCGCAGCTTTCGCTACTTATTCCCGTGTTAGATGCTTTAACTACACAAGTACGGAAGCACCAGGGAATCAACGCTAAACCACAACCCCTGCGAGACCAACTCCAGTGTTCCGTGCAGAAGCACGAAGCATTCTGGGGCTTTTAACGGAACCCCGCAGTACTCAACCCAGCGTTTAGGGTAGTATCTCATTTGACCCACCGACCTGAGTGGAGTCAGCAGCGTGAGCTAAGAGGAAGCCGAAACTCCCAACTTAGTACTCATGTTAGACTAGCAACGTTTAATGAGTAATCGTCGAGAACAAGTTCTCTACCACACATTATTTCTAACAGTGACACCCGTTACACCGCCCAGTTGCCGGATAGGGTAGCCAACTGCTAGTTTTAAGGGTAGCCAGAGCCACCGTGTGGTCTGCATAGGGAAGCGTCACGGATACTAAGTACCCAACTCCGACACCTTGGACGACTGAACGCCTCTGCGATCCCGTACAAGGGGCGCTAATACGGGTCTATGGATCCTGGTGGCCGGGCCCGACACCTTGGGTAGACCGAAGTCTACCACTGCGATCCCTCCCCAAGCGACTACCCGTTGTTTTTGAGGATCAGTGCGGCGTCCGGAATTGAGTCTGGAAAATTATGGCAAGCCTATTTATAGAAGGAAGTTGCAGTGAGTGAGACGTATCCCCGCGGCCGCGGGCGGGTGCGCGGCTCACGCCACATATGTATGACAAACGATCTCGAACGAAATTCGTGACTGTAAGCGATATATCTCGCGCGACATCGGACAAGGCGAGTTTGACTAATGTGACAGTGCGCATGCGTGGTGGCGACTGTTAGTCTGGTCTGTCCTGCCTGCTCACCTGTCTGCGCTGGTATGTATGTTGCGCAAGTGAAAGTCATCTTTCTGTAGCTTCCCTTAGTCCGGACTTCATTCAGTATATCTAAGTGGTCAGCGGATAGACTTTCCGATGTCAGGGCCATTGCATCGGAATGTGCGGTCAGTGGTCGCTTTGAATAAAAATTAAATCTGTCTAAGTTCATAGTAACCTTCTTTTTTCGCAACTACATACATATACATATCACACACGCTGAATCCCGACAATCGGGGTAAGCAGAGTAACCGGTGTTGTGCTGCAAGAACTCTGGTAAATTACAGCACAACACCGACCACAACGTTTCGAACAAGATTCAATCGATCAAGCAGCAAGTAAGGCACTAAGACCCACCTGCTGCATGACTCGGTGGAAGTACCGTGCCAAGGTGAGAGGTGGCGAGCCTTTCGCCCTTTAGCACGGCATCTTGTCCTTATCCCTTCGTCGCCTTTTACGACATGCATGGGTATTTACAAATTATGTGTAAATAGTCTATTATAGTCAATGTTTTTTAAAGACAAAGGAAAGTGACATTTGACTGGCATTTTAGGGAAGCACACTTCACGCTTCGCTGAACCACGGTCAGCTCCAACGATCGAACGGTCGGTCACCCATTCAAGTTCTCACCGCGCCCAGGTGTGCTTATGATTACGAACGGCAAACGACCGATCGCACCACTGAGCTACCGGCGCAACAATTATATTCTAAACGCCGCCACAATTCGCGGTAATGGAAACACGCAATGTAATGAAAGCAATAAACAAAGCCAGTTTTAATTATTAGATAACAATGTGCATGTTCCGAGAACGGACACGACGACGACGCTGCTAGCCGCCGCGCGCCGATAGCCTTCTACGAAACACGAGAGCCTCCGCGCCGAGCGCGCGCGAGTAAGTGTACATACGTTTATGTAACGATATTTATCATTTACAAATAAAAGAAAAAAATTGGTTGTCTGTAAAGTTGGTTTAAAGGTGTTTTCCGTCCAGTTCAGTGTAGCCGGCACGACCGAAGGGAAGCACTGACGTGACACCAAGTTCACCCGGTGTTATGGGCTGACATCACGGATGTTGTAGTGTAGGTAATGTAGCCAACCGTGTCAGTTTCCATAAAAAATTGGCTGTCTGTAAAGTTGGTTTACGGACGATAGTTTTACGTGATGATGTCATAAAGTAAATCAGTTCCAGCGGATATTTACCATGTAAAATTAATTTATGTACATGATAAAGATGTGATAATAACTAATAAAAAATATGAGAAAATAACGACTATTAATTTTTGTTTAATTTATATTTAAAAAATCTACATAACGCCATCTACATGTTCAACGTTGCAACAATTACCTAACTGCTAAATCAAGTATACCGCTGGCTGAAGTATTTCATTTAATATTGACGCTAGATGTGGACGCTAGATGTCGCTCCATGAAATTCACATATGAAATTCACATACTGTTGAGAAAATTTGCAGCGATAAGTACACGGTCGATAGCCTGCGTGGATAACACGTCTGGTCAGTGATGGTGGCAGGGACCGCGGGTTCGAGGCTCGCAAAAGACGGAGAAATATATTTTGTATTTTCTACTATTGTATATGCCTCTCTATCGCGCTCTCGCTTGCACACACAGGTCTCTATCGCGCTCTCGCTTGCACACACAGGTTTAGATGGAACGTTACACTTCTTCGTGCGTGCAGCCGGTGTTCATCAATTTATAAGACGTGACATCATCACGTCAAAACTTATATTATACAAATCGCATAATTATAGTGATAAGTCCGCCTTTAAAAGCTTTAATCTTTTATGTACCGTGTGGGGCCGATACTTAAAAAGAATAGCCCCACTGCATCTCTCCCCGTGCATGTCGTAAAAGGTGACTAAGGGATAAGGACACCTTGGCACGGTCCTTCCACTGAGTCATGCAGCGCAGCGGATGGGTCTTCGTGCCTTACTTGCTGATTGATAGTTATCTATCTTGTCCTAGGGTGGGTTTAATGTCTTTGCCTAATACTTTGCTAAACGTGGTGATTGGTGTTATGGTTGGTGAGGCTGACATCACGGATGTAGTAAGTGATGTATCCAACCGCGTCAGTTTCTATAAAAAATCTGTCAAGTGCGAGTTCTACTCGCGCGCGTAGGTTTCCGTATCTATCCGCTATCAATAATATCCGCCTATCCGCTCAGGTGGCATGGTCTTCGAATTTGAATTATCAGACGTTTGTTTATTTTATGACAGGTCTCCATGTTTGCCCACTGACAGCTGTTACCATAGTTACGTCACTTTATTTTTTTAAAGTGACCTGTCAAACATCAAACTTCTGAAAATGCTTTTTTTGGAACGACCAAAGAATAAGAAGCGGCTATCTACAATCTACAACGCAATGTATAAAAGCTTGCGGCGCCATCTATTATTCAATAGTGTGACTAATCTATGGGGGCCACCCTTAATTTTTAACTTTTTCTTATGTTTCTTATTTGTTTCATCCGCCATAGTAACACATATTCTGTGAAAGTTTCAACCGGCTACCTATTACGGTTCAAGAGATACAGCCCTCGGACAGACAGACGGACGGACGGACGGACGGACGGACAGACGACGGAGGCTTAGTAATAGGCCTCCGTCTGGGATACGGAAACCTAAAAAAGAAATAAATTTTCCTTAATTGTTCAATTCGTATTTTCTCCTTCACGAGTAGTTTTATTTGAGTTAAATTGAATACGGCCTGTAGATTAAAATACCCGGTTGAAGTGGTCCATCCGTAGGACAGGTGGTGATCGGGACTGGCGAGTCCTCGTTCGAAACCGTCAATTATATGCGGCGCCGGGTAATTTATATAGCGAGCGTGTCCGCACTAATATACTACGCCGGGTCACCCTAGCGAATTCATTGTGGATTTATAGGTTTGGCGGAGATTCTTTTGCGGAGGTGCAAAGGTGTGTGAAAATAATACAAATATAATGAAAAAAAAAAAAATTTTTTTTCATACAAATATTTTGGTTTTGTTGGCAGAAAAAAATTTTAAAATTTTCATTTAGCCCTGTTCTGTTTTCTCCTATTTACATATTAGTTACATAAAGTCTAATCTAGATTTCCATTTTGAAATATTTATACAATATTCTGGTACACAATAAAGTCGGTGCAATGAATGAAATAAAATGAATTAAAATAAAAAAAAAATAATAAACATTTTTATAAATGTTTAGTAATTTAGCCTAGAATTTATAAATATTAAAATTTATAAGATTTAAAGGTGGCTTTCACAACACTGTGCCGGAGTTGGGTAAAATTTATTTTCAGCACTTAGGTACCAAACTGGATGATCTTGCATTTTAGGTACCTATGTGCTGATGCAAGATGTTAGATCTTCGACAGTCATCAGACAGCCATTTCCTTTTGCATGATGGCGTAAAGATCAAAATATGAAGTACTAAATTATTATTTTTTTATTTACATACATACATACATATCACACACGCTGAATCCCGACAATCGGGGTAAGCAGAGTAATCGGTGTTGTGCTGCAAGAACTCTGGTAAATTACAGCACAACACCGACCACCACGTTTCGCAAAGTATTCGAACAAGATTCAATCGATCAAGCAGCAAGTAAGGCACGAAGACCCACCTGCTGCATGACTCGGTGGAAGTACCATGCCAAGGTGAGAGGTGGCGAGCCCGTCGCCCTTTACCACAGCATCTTGTCCTTATCCCTTAGTCGCCTTTTACGACATGCACGGGGAGAGATGCAGTGGGGCTATTCTTTTTAAGTACCGGACCCACACGGTTTATTTATTCAGCTTTATATTCCGGAGTAATCACCTCGGACAGTGCATGTGATAGACAGACGAACGGACAAACGGTCAGACAACTTATCTATTTTATAAGAGTCCCAACCCAGCCGCCGTCGCTGGCTACAAAACCCTAAAAAAAGGCTAATAAACACACGTATTGTATTGAATGCTATAATTTGCCCCGCTGCTGGTGTGTGGTGCGTGGGCGGGGCGCGTGCGGGTGGTACCGACGACGGTAATGCCTAGGTTGCTGGATGCTGGGTCGAGGCGTCTCTTGATTTATACGGTAACGCCGGCCTCACTGTACTTACCTACGTTACTAGACCGGTGGGCTTATTACGCAACTGAATAGCGGCGGCCGCGGTTGCCCTGTCAATATTATTGTAGAGGCCCTTACCCCTATTACTAGGATCAAATTGTAGTCAACTGGGTATTGTTAGCACTGCACAGGACGAAAGGAAAGCAGCCTCGTAATTTCTCCTATTTATTTATACATACATAATTATATGTATAGTATTCCTCATTTGATTCGTTTGTATTATAGTGTCACACTATATTTTGAGTTGGTATGGAGGGTTGGTTGGTCCTTAGTGTGTTTTGTGCTTTGTTTTTGTTGTGTTTTGTTTGCGGAACTTGTCAAGTATCTGGGTAGGTATGTGTTACGAGTAGGAATTGGTTTTATGTCTTTTTGGTTTTTATTGTGTAGATTTAGGAATTGCTGCTTTGTTTGGGCAATACGTTTGGGCTGTAGGGCCTGCGGTAAGTTGATTCTTAGTAAGATTATTTTTTCTGTGGGGTGTGGCTTAAAACCAGCGACTCCATGTGGCTCGTTAGCTATATGGAGTCACATGCTGTGCCACATTCTTTTCCTGTCATGGGGGCCGGGGGTACTACGCCTATTTTTTAATTCCAAACATGTATTATGTTATGTATCACTGTACTCCTGACTGTGAAATAAATGCTTTTTTTTTTCATTACTTTTAATTATTCCTCTACTTGACAATAAGTAAGAGGGCATTATTTTACTCATGCAAATCGAGAAAATAATATTTTACAACCGCGTTATAATTTCCACATCACACCGGTCAGTTAAGTAGATAGGAGTAGAGATTCCAAGTAAATAATGCGTGTCGAGCTTTAGAAAGAGACAATCCGGTTGTAGAGCGTCGTCCCTGTCGCACGAACTCGCACGTCTCTGTGCGACAGGGACGGCGCTCTACCGCCGGATTGTCTCTTTCTAAAGCTCGACACGCATTATTTGCTGCCGGAAAGTACTATACTATTTAAATTAAAGTCACATTTGCGATCGCTGGCGCCATGCGTAATATCCCCGTGTTGGTTCGTTCTTGCATCTGAAATAAAATAAATTGTTGTGTATTGTTTTTTGAGCATTCTTATGAGGCGGTAAGACTGCATTTAAACTTGTCACAATTCTATGAAAGGAACTACTTACAACATTAGCGGGTTTTAATTATTTTTTTTTGTTTTACTTTAGAATATGAACTATAATCACACCAAGTTGTACGCTTGTATGAATTGCCGTTTTTGCAATAGACCAAAACAAACAAAAAACATTGAAAAAAAAAAACACGCTTCCTGCATGGGAACACACTTAATATTTAACTTTTTTATTTGTTAGGATATTCGCCATAATAACATATTCTGTGAACATTTCAATCGGCTACCTTTTTTTTTATATGGAAACTGACACGGTTGGCTACATCACCTACAACATCCGTGATGTCAGCCCATAACACCGGGTGAATTGGTGCCACGTCAGTGCTTCCCTTCGGTCGTGCCGGCTACACTGAACTGGACGGAAAACACAAACTATTTACATAGCCGTTTCGACCGACCTTTCATTCAGTGCGGTGGTACCAACCCGGGCGGGTTAAACCCTACCACCTAGTGATATAAGAAGGGAGTCATATCCCTTAGTCGCCTTTTACGACATACACGGGGAGAGATGCAGTGGGGCTATTCTTTTAAAGTACAGGCCCCACACGGTACGTACCTATTACGGTTCACAATATACATCCCCTTAAGACTAGACGGAATTTAACTTTCTCACAAAATCGCAATATTTTCTAGCCCCCTAAACCTTATCCGATTTTTACAAATTGTTTTTCTTGTCTTCAGGACAGTCCAATCTACGTTCCAATCTACGTTCCAATCTACGTTCCAATCTACGTTCCAATCTACGTTCCAATCTACGTTTTTGTGTAAGTAAATGAAATATACAACACCGGAGCTAAAAATTTGTATTTCGACCGAAAACATTTAAATTTTTATTTTTACATACATACATACATAACACACGCTGTATCCCGACAATCAGGGTAAGCAGAGTAATCGGTGTTGTGCTATAAGGACTCTGGTAAATTACAGCACAACACCGACCACCACGTTTAGCACAGTATACGGACAAGACAACTATCAAGCAGCAAGTAAGGCACGAAGAAACCACCTGCTGCATGACTAGGTGGAAGGACTGCGCCAAGGTGAGAAGTGACTAGCCTTTCGCCGTTTAGCGCAGTATCTTGTCCTTATCCCTTAGTCGCCCCTTACGGCATGCACGGGGAGAGATGCAGTGGGGCTATTCTTTTTAAGTACCGGCCCCACACGGTTTTTTGATGTCATGAATTCATTAAGCTTTATTTAGTCATCACATCACTTTAGATATTCAAAAAACAAAAAAGACAGGAACGTAGATTCGGCTGTCCTTTACATAAAAAAATGTAAAAATCGGATAAGGTTTAGGGGGTTAAAAAACATAAACCCCGAAAGACGATTTTGTATGGAGAATGTTAACTTTCGTCTCCGTTCCGTTGGACAGACGGCGAAGGCGTAGGCTTAGTATTAGGGTCCCGTACAAGTACAGAACCCTAAAAATACTTTAATAAGTACCTACGAAGATATAGTTAAATTGCTGGAATAATATCAAACAACTTTATAATCGTTTAGTAGATAATAATTTAACCGTGTGGGGCCGGTACTTAAAAATAATAACTTCACTGCATCTCTCCCCGTGCATGTCGTAAAAGGCGACTAAGGGATAAGGACAAGATGCCGTGCTAAAGGGCGACAGGCTCGCCACCTCTCACCTTGGCACGGTACTTCCACCGAGTCATGCAGCAGGTGGGTCTTCGTGCCTTACTTGCTGCTTGATCGATTTAATCTTGTTCGAATACTTTGCGAAACGTGGCGGTCGGTGTTGTGCTGTAATTTACTAGAGTACTTGCAGCACAACACCGATTACTCTGCTTACCCCGATTGTCGGGATTCAGCGTGTGTGATATGTATGTATGTAATTTAATAACTGAAGGATTACTTACAATATGTGCTACATACATACATAACACACGCTGTATCCCGAGGATCGAGGTAAACAGAGTAATCGGTGTTGCGCTGCAAGAACTCCGGTAAATTATAGCACAACACCGATCACCACGTTTAGCAAAGTATTCGGACAAAATAACTATCAAGCAGCAAGTAAGGCACGAAAACCCACCTGCTGCATGTCTTGGTCGAAAGACAGTGCCAAAGTGAGAGGTGACTAGCTTGTCTTGTCGCCCTTTAGCACGGCATCTCGTCTTATCCCTTAATCGCCTTTTACGACATGCACGAGGAGAGACGCAGTGGGGTTATTCTTTTTAAGTACTGGCCCCATACGATAATATGTGCTCTACTATGTATTTATGTATAAGAGAAAAATGTCAGTGAAAGTCAATACTGTAGAGGGGTTATCAATGAAACTGCACAAGATGAAATGTATTTGTCTATCTCAGTTCAGTTTGGGCCTCGGAGCATACAGTACTGGGAGCCGCTTGGGCGGCCGCGTCCAACCTCTTGCGCAAGACATTGTTGTACTTGGTTCTGTACGGAATGAGTTCGATATATCCGTCGCGAACCGCGTTCGCGTCTCTGACTACAAATCTTTCCGGCTGGTATGGCGTAGGAAAGCGTGACTTTACTTCTACTTCTATGAGTGGCCGCGTATTGATCGGCTGCAGCTCTTTTATTTCTGCTTCGCTCCCCAAACTCGCCCATGGACGAGGTTTCTTCAACACAGCTCTCTCCAACTTTTTCTGTTGACGTCGGTGGAATTTTTCCGATTGCTGCTTGCAGTGATCTCGAGCTGCCTTTGTATAACATACGTAGAACTCATCATAGTCTTTCGACTCGTCAACGATGTAACCCATGAGAACCTCTTCCTCCTTGTAGGCCATGAGCTGTTCCTTCAAGTGAAAGAACTCTGATGCATCGCCGTTGCTCTCGATGCTTTCAATTATTGCCGCCTTCTTCACATCCTTCCAGGGATGCTGTGAATTGACATCGGGACCCACACACAACTCAATCATAGCTTGAGTTTCTTCGCTTATTGTTATTTTGGAGACGCCTTCCACCTCATACTTCGGGATAAACTTCTTTCGTCTGGGTAAAGTAACTGCCATTGTTCTATCGGCTTTTCCTGGAATATATTCCAATATCAGCTATTATTTTTTGTAATTAGATTTAAGCACTTGTTCCATGTCTCTTTCTTCCTGCCACTCCATAACCACTCTGTAAATAATAAGGCGTACTGTAAGAGAACCCTATATTTAGAGTTAAGTATTTGCCTGTTGTACAATTTTTGAGTGCAATAAAGATATTTGATTTGATTTGATTTGATTTGTTACTGAAATTTTAGTTTCAACAATTTTGGTTTTGAAAGTTGACAGTTGGTGACTTGACGTACTAAATGAGCCAAAGAGCATGAAGGCTTTAGAGAAGCTACGTGAATTTGCCCCTAGTGCGAAAGAGACAAGTTATCTAGAATTATTCTAGAGTGTAGAGCATATTTTTTATACAAACGTAAGTCGTTTGTGTTAGAATGAGACAAGACTAGACTAAGCTTCTTGTCATTGTATTAGTGACATTTCGTCCGCGGACACAAATTTCTCGCTAGTCCCCAAATTTGGGAACAGGCGTGCAAAATCTATTTTTAATAACAGAAGTAATTGAATAAAAGATGTTGCATGGTATAAAATACGGAAAACACGGAGGCTGTTAGTAAAAACGAAATATAAATAATTTCAAGATCGACAGTTCGCCATCAAGAACCGAGGCGTCAGTCACTCAGGGAATCTGCTATACAATTGTTTGGTAACCTTAGGTGGGAGTCCGAGGAATCTGGAAATTTTAGGCGGTTCCGAGTAATACCAGGGAATCTAGGAATCCCAAGGGGATCATTGGGAATCCGATCAAAATCTTTTTAATCTCAGGTAATCTTTGGTAATCCTCTGTGAATCTTTGGTAATCCCTAAACATTTTTGGTAGTCCTTAGAAATCTTACGAAAACCTAGAATTTTTGGTAATCCTATATCTTTGAACGTCCTTAACGAATGTTGGAAAACCCTGGGAATTTTTGGAATCCTTCGGAATCTGGAAATCACAAGGTAATCCTGGTAATTGTGGGGGCCATGCCAGGCCTCCTATTATTATCAATTGAAACGATTTCTTTGCAATTCAAAATATTATATTGTTCAAGCACAATTTTTACATTTTCGTTATTTTTTTGACAACTCACAAGATGGAACAAAGATTACTAAGAACTTAAACTAAATTCAAATTTCGAAACACTTGTTCCTACACTTTTCCCTCCAGTTACAAGTCGTAACTCACAAATACTTCACAGGAAAACGAACGATTCTTCCTGATCGTGTAGCTTTAGTTGGTTTGTTGGGTGGGGGTGTATCTTCTAATGATATAAGTAAAGGACAGTCTTGTTGAGAACCGGCTTGGAGAGAAGTACAGGGGAAACTTTCTTCAAGCTGCGGATCGGCCAATACGTATGCTGGTTTCAGCCTGTCAATTGACACATTTACCTCTTTACCTTTAATGTGTAATGTAAAATATTTTTCAGTCCTTTTTAGCACCAGATATGGTCCTGTGTATGGTTTGTTTAGTTTTGGTTGAATTCTATCTTCTCTGATAAATACATGCGACGAATGTTGAAGATCTTTATTTACAAATGTTGTTGTTCTATTTTTGTGTTGAACGTTGACCGGTTTCAGATTATTCATTCTGTTTCTTAGACTATTAACAAACTCTGACTCTGAAACACCTTGGTTGGTTTCTTCAAAGAAATCTCCAGGTAGCTGAATTGGCTTGCCATACACCATTTCGGCGACTGATGCATTAGCTTCTGGTTTCAGAACAGATCTTAAGCCAAGTAGTATAGTCGGAATTACCTCAGTCCATTTTTCATGACAATGTGCTCGAATAGCATTCTTCATAGTTCTATGAAATCGTTCTATTTTACCGTTGCATTTTGGATTGTATGCTGTAGTGTGACTTAACTTGCTTCCACAGAGTTGTGCCAATGATCTAAATAGTGCAGAATCAAATTGGCCACCTCTGTCCGTTACAATTTTATGTGGAGATCCAAATCTTGATATCCAGTTTGTAAAAAATGCTCTTGCTATGTTTTCAGCTGTGATCGAATAAACAGGAATGATTTCTGTCCAACATGTAAATCGATCCGTACATGTTAAGCAATAAGAATATCCTTCGGATAGTGGAAGTGGACCTACAATATCTATATGAACTGTCCAAAATCTTTCATCACTTATTTGATAATGTTGAATTGGTGATTTAGTATGCCTGCTAACTTTACTTGTCTGGCAACTTATGCATGTTTTCGCCCACAGAGCTACGTCTTTATTAATATTTTTCCATATCACTTTTGATGACAATAGTTTTACTGTAGATTTAATTCCTGGGTGCGACATATTATGGTAATGTTTAAAAATTTGGAAACGATATTATGTCTGTGGTATATATGGTCGAATATTGTTAGTTGATATATCACACCATAAATCTTTTCCTGAAGCCAATGGATATTTCTTGAATTGCAGCGAAGATCCAGAACTCATACGCAAGCTGTCTAATTCGCTGTCCATTTCTTGTTATTTTGCAATATCTTCATAATTGATTGTATTGACTTCTTCAATTCGCGATAAATTATCGGCGACAATATTTTCTTTTCCTGGAATGTATCTAATATCGGTTGTAAATTGAGAAATATATTGTAGATGACGTAACTGACGTGGCGCCTTTTCATTGTTTTGAATAAATGCATAAGTCAATGGTTTGTGATCTGTGTATACTGTAAATGTTCTACATTCAAGTTGGTATTTGAAATATTTAATTGCATGATATATTGCTAATAATTCACGATCATATGTAGAATACTTTTTCTGCGCTTCGCTAAATTTTTTTGAGAAGAAACCAATTGGTTTCCAATGGTTACCTTCTTTTTGTTGTATTCCAGCACCCATTGCGAACTGTGATGCGTCAACAAAAAGTCCGAGTTCAAATTTTTAATTGGGAATCGTAAGAGTAGCTGCTTTAGTCAGTTCATTTTTACATAACTCAAATTGTTTTTCTGCTTCCTCTGTCCATAATACAGATCGTTTGTCTTTTTTCTTTGCACCTTTCAGATACTCATTCAATAATATCTGATTTTGCGCTCCATTTTTCAGGTACTTTCTGTAAAAGTTTATCATGCCAAGAAAATTTCTGAGTTGTTGAATAGTTTTTGGTTTTTCATAATTTATTATGGCATTTACCTTCTTTGTATCTGGTTTCATGCCTTGACAAGTAATTATATGACCAAGAAATGAAATTTCTTCTACGCCAAAAATGAATTTGCTGACATTTATTTTCAAGCCGTAGCTATTTAGACGTCCAAATAAAATGTTCAGATGTTCGAGGTGTTGTTCGTGTGAAGTTGATGCAATTAAAATGTCGTCTAAATAAGCAAAACAAAAATCGAGTCCTCGAAGTATTTGATGTATGAATCTCATGAATGATGTTGGTGCATTGCGAAGACCAAAAGGTGTCACATTATATTCATAAAGACCAAATGGGGTCGTAATTGCTGTTTTGGCTTTATCCTCTTCCGCTACTGGGATTTGATAATATGCTGACAAAAGATCTAGTTTTGAGAAAATGATTTTATTTTCCAGAATCTCTGCTACGTCTTCTATACGAGGAATGCTATATCTGTCTCGTATTGTCTGGTCATTCAGCCTGCGGTAGTCTCCACATGTCCTCCAACCATTTCCTTTCTTAACCATGTGAAGTGGACTAGACCACTGAGATTTTGATTGACGTGTAATATTATGATCAAGCATGAATTGAAATTCTTGTTTTGCGACTTTCAGCATCTCAGGTGTTAATCTACGTGGTTTGCAAAAGACAGGTTGTCCAGGTTTAGTTATAATTTGATGCTTAAAATCATGTTTTGTTTCATTTGGGGTAATGAATGGTTTAGTCAAATCCGGATACTTCGTCAATAGGTTGGTATATACTCCTGCATCACTTTTTATTGTACTCACCGAATTTGCTTCGCTCACGGAAGTTATTTCGGCAACCACATTCAAATTTGTAGTTCCATCAATTAATCGTTTATTTTTCAAATCAATTAACAGGTTAAATTCTGTAAGAAAATCTGCACCAATTATACCTCTTGAAGATTGAGCAATAATAAAGGGCCATTCAAACTTTCTCCTTAACCCAAGGTCGACGTTTAAAATTGTTGTTCAGTACGTAGGTATTTCTGTGTTATTTGCAGCATATAATTTATATTTAGTAGATTTTTGTGTACTAGTAAACTAGGGGGAATGATCGAAACATCAGCTCCGCTGTCAATGAGGAAATAATTTCCAGAGTTCTTATCTCGCATAATTAAACGGTGATTTGTAGATAGACGACCGTTTTCAGTAGACTCGGCAGCACTTGCGGTCGCTACAGTTGCTGCCCGCTCGAGTTTGGGTTTTGCTGCTTCCATTTACAGGGAAGAGTACACTTTTCTGGAATGCACTTCGTTCCAAAACGAAAGTGGTAGTAACAGTATTTACCATCTTTATTAAATCTTGACTTTGATTTGCTACGATTGCGCGAAGAAGATTGAGAACGATATGACTAACTACTACGACGCATTTCTTTAATTTCTGTTTTCAGCTCTTCGATTTGTTTCACTAAATAATCCATGGTGTTTGTTGATGTCATTGTTGCTGATGACGACGGTTGACTTGACATTTTATTTGTCGTGACGACAGAGTTGACATGTTTGTTACCAATGTCACAGATTCTGTCACCAATTTCAGCCAGCTTATCCAAATTTTCGTCCGAAATTGTCAGTATATTTGAAATATTGTTTGGTAATTTGTCTAGCCACAATGTTCTAAGCAATTTTTCTGTGATGTTGCTTCCAGCCAAACTTCTCATTCTACGAAGGAGCTGACTGGGTTTCAGCTCTCCCAGTTCGAGCTCGCTGATCAGCTTACGAAACTGTCGTTCATCTGACTGCTTATAAATTGATAGGAGTCTTTGCTTAGCTAGGGTGTAGCGGTTTGCTGCACTGCTGCTAACAAGATCGAAAATGTTTTCAACGATGCGCGGTTCCAGTTGAGCCATCAGATAGTTGAATTTCGTGTTTTCTGTGATAATGTTATTGATTCTGAACTGCGCTTCCACTTGCGAAAACCATATATCTGGCTTCTCAGTCCAAAAAGGTGGAATTTTCACGCTGACCTTCTCAACTCCGAAGCTTGTGCCTTCGATCGCGTTGTTGTCGGGAATCGAATCGTTATTCTCCTCCATTCTTCGTTGTTCTTTAATCGGGGTCACCAATATGTGGGGGCCATGCCAGGCCTCCTATTATTATCAATTGAAACGATTTCTTTGCAATTCAAAATATTATATTGTTCAAGCACAATTTTTACATTTTCGTTATTTTTTTGACAACTCACAAGATGGAACAAAGATTACTAAGAACTTAAACTAAATTCAAATTTCGAAACACTTGTTCCTACAGTAATCTTGCCTACGGGTAATCTGGTGTGCACTTTTTGCTCTAGTGACTAACCCCTCGTCAAGAACGCGTCGACCAGCCGTCGCTTGACACACTATCTGCTGCATGCGAATGGAGTGCACGCCGCCGACCAAATTTTGGTAACAAGCCAAAATGTATGCATCTGTGGCAATGGCATTTCTAATTATTTATTTCCATGCATGCGTCACGCACGCAGCGCGCAACACTCGCGCCTCGCGAACACAGTTTTCAGGTTGGCTCTTTTGTTGTTGTTTTGCTGCTGTTACGTTGTGATTGTAATTCGGCGCCAGCGTGTCGAGGAAGTGTGCAAAGGGCGTCACGTGACCTTTACGCCGCGCACAAGCGGAGCGACACGAGACCGTTAATGCAGTTCTTTATTCAAATTCAGAGATCCGGGAGGCGGCTGCGTGCGCACGCGCCAAGGTTTTCCTTTCTTCTGCACTAGCTGGCGGGAAATATTTGAAATTGAGAATTCAATTAAACTGCTTCAAGTAACTGCTTTAAGGCCGCTGCATACGTAGCGGGGCGCCGGCGGCGGGGCGGGGGCGGGGCGAGTTTTTCTGCAGGATCCTCAGGAACTAGTGCAAGCACGTGTTTATACGCGGCGGGGCGGGAGCGGAGCGGCGGCGGAGCGGGAGCGGAGCGGGAGCGGACCGGGATATAATATATAGACCGCTGCATACGTAGCGGGGCGCCGGCGGGGCGGGGGCGGGGCGAGCTTTTCTGCAGGATCCTCAGGAACTAGTGCAAGCACGTGTTTATACGCGGCGGGGCGGGAGCAGAGCGGCGGCGGAGCGGGAGCGGAGCGGGACATAATATATTTGGAGAATAGTTCCCCGCTCCGCTCCGCTCCCGCCGGCGCCCCGCTACGTATGCAGCGGCCTTTAAAAGGAACATTTTGTATGTCGTTGACATGTGCAATGCATAAAACATAAATATTATTTATTATATTTCCAATTATTGTTAAATTTACTAATTTCTAACAATACTCCCAAAGTTACTTATAAAAGACATCAATGCTGTAGGAAACCTTCAAATTATAGAGCAGTTACAAAATAGTGAACGATGAGCAAATTATTGTCGAGAATCTTTATTAATATAAATTTGACAGTAATAAATTAAAATTATTAAATAAACTTAAACTACCTATCAAATAAAATTGTCGAGAATGTCATGTCAGCCAGAAGTATTGAAAGAATAATTGCTCTTCTGGCTGAACGGCCTGACAATTATTGTCAAGTCAAGCACACGCGGGCGCGGTCATAACATAGATGAGTGACCGTTCGGCCGCTGAGGCTCGGTCGAAGAGGCTATATAAATAGTTCGTGTTTTATGTCCCGTTCAGTGTAGCCGGCACGACCGAAGGGAAGTACTAACATGGCACCTAGTTCACTAAGGTGATATGGGCTGCATCACGGATGTAGTAGGTGATGTAGCCAACCGTGTCAGTTTCCGTAATAAAAAATATATATACAGGGTGTACCAAAACTCAACGTCAAGCGGGAACCAGGGAGTAGGCCAGTTTATGAGTACCCAGGGAAAAATAAGAAAAAAAATCGGAGTCATATGTTTTTTATGATATGAGCATTTTTTGAGAAACGTTGAAAATTGACATTTTTAGGTACTGCGACGACAAATTTGCAAATATAATTGTTAAAAAAGAATTATTGGTAGCCTAAATAACTCTGCTATTGATCAGTATCCCAAACAAAACCGGAATGCCTGTAGTTTTACCAAAAAAAAAAATTCAGTAAATTTTTTTTTTCTAAAAAAATTCATGACACACATTTTTTTTCCTTATTTTTCCCTGGGTAGTCATAAACTGGCCTACTCCCTGGTTGACGTAGAGTTTTGGGACACGGTGTATGTATATATATTCTACAACAACAAGCTGCTAATACACAATACATGCAATGTAATGACAAAATTTATGTCCGGCTATTTGGAAGAATTACAAGGAAACAATAATCACACCACTGAAGACTAAGTTGAAGAATCAGCCCCGTACATCTACCACATCTACCCTCTCTCCCAAGGTGATCTTGGGCGGGGATGATGAAGATTGTCCAGCCAAAACCCAGCGATGGCTGAGGTTCCAAAAAACTTGGACGAGGATTTATTAAAATAATTTTAGCTTATGCACCCGCAATTATGACAGAAACATAAAAAGCGATCAATTTATAAATATGCAACACACGATTTATGTCGCATCTTAAATAAATTAGACAGTTTATATTATAGATATATTATATTATATTATAGCTCAGCGTACGGTTATTGGGTTTCAAATATTATAGCTTAGGGCGCCTCTAGTAGGGGGCGCGGGCGGTAGGTATTTGATGCTCTGTGGAGTTAATCAAAGATGCAAATTTGTTCTTCCGCAGTTTCAACTAACACGTTCGTTTCTATTGACGCCTCTTACTAGTAGCTGCGCCAATAAATTATAAGGAACTAAACACGTCTGCACTCACGACTCTGCCCGCGTTAAGTTGCCTTCCACGATTCGTATCACCTCTTGACCTCCCTTTGTCGATTCCCTTCTAACCTTACTAGGTGGTAGGGTTTATCCCGCCCGGGTTGATACCGCCGCACTGAATGAAACATCGGTCGAAACGGCTATGTAAATAGTTCGTGTTTTCCGTCCAGTTCAGTGTAGCCGACATGAAATGAATGGAATCACTGACATGGCACCTAGTTCGCCCGGGGCTGACATCACGGATGTTGTAGGTGATGTAGCCAACCCAACCGTATCAGTTTCCATAATTTTTTTTTTTAAATGCTGCCTCTGTGTATTAAAGTCAGTCCTCCACAAGCACCGACTTATTACTCAGTAGCTTATCTTAAGTATGACTTAATGAAAGCCAGCTGCACTAATGACCACACCAGGAGCCCCGTAACCCGACAACTCGTATCTTCCAATGTCAAAGCTCGGAGACGATTACTGTAACGGTATGCGGGAACTGTTACTGCCTTAATCCTTGCCCGTGTAATCAGTTATGGGAGTCAAAGGGGTCATTTTTTTATGGTACGCTCGACATGTGGCATCTTTTCACCTACGAACAGGTGTCTAACGATGCCCATGGACATTCTGTGATGCACGGGGAATGCGAATGCTCTGCCGGCCTTTTCACGCCTCTTTTGAAAAACTCCAGACCGTATGTACTTGCGGGGAAATATTTACACATATTTATATTAGAACATTTATTTTAAAATTTGAAATGTTTGAAAATTTGAAATGAATGTTTGTTTTTATGGCGGATATACTACCAAATAAAATAAAAATTAAGGGGGTCCCCATACATGAAAATTAGTTTTTTTCAAAGTGTTAGTAGTTTAGTAGTTTCAAGCGTCAAACTTGGCGTGATTATAGTGCAAACTCTACGTGGTGGTACGGAAACGTCGTCGGTGCACTAGTACGACTCGAACGTGATCGATTTTTTTTATATTAAGTATAAAGTTTCTCAAATTTTCATTTTTATTATTTCTATTTTATTTCAAATATTTACTTTTGTAGTATTGCTGCACCAGCCTGTACCTAATTATGATCATACAAATAAAACGCAGTACCCTAATGTGTTTTAGAGTCTATTAAAAATGTCAGGAAGGCTATAATGAAATAATTACAGCATCAGTGTTAAACTGACGCCGCCGTACAGTCGCCGACGTCGATGGCTCTTACGCGATCATTTTCCCGCGAGGTGATAGAGTAAAATGGTCCAACACAAATAAGTACTTACCACAGAAACGTCATTGTAAACATTGCATACTTTTTAACTTGTTACCGAAATTTGGTTCTTTATGCACACCATTTGACTCACGCAGAAGATACGCGAGTAAACTAGTATGACTGAGACAGATATTAGTACATTTTTAGGTTTCCGTACCCCGTACGGAAACCTATTACTAAGCCTACAACGTCTGCCTGTCCGTATGTCTGTGTGTCTGGTCATCCGTCCGTCCGTCCGGGCGATGGCTGTATCATTGGAACCGTAATAATTAGTCGGTTAAAATTTTCACACAAATATGTGTTATTTTGGAGGATATAACAAATAATAAAAACACGATTTAGGGATGTTGCCATACATGGGGTCCCTTGTTCTTTCAAGTTTTTGTTTGTCTCTGTGTACGTGTCCGATTCGGACTTGGCCGATTTTTACATCATCTTTGAGCGCTTTTCACCGAATGAATTTTCACCACCTCAACAATAATTGTTGCGATACAGTATCACATAAAACAATTTATTGTTTTATGTGATCCTGTATCGCTGGCTGAGTTAGAGGAGCCCGATGAGCCAAGAACTACTCCGAGAAGGAAGGTGCCATACCGGTCACCTCCCTTTGGATTACCGGCTACAATGGACGGGAGGAGAACACAGCCGAAGAGGTTGCTATGCAACCATATTTCGTCAAGTACGGTCGTACCGACCCATTCGGTAACATGTTGATGGCGCTGCTATGCTTTTTGAATTCTTTGGCCCATTACAGTGTCCGCCGAGTGGGTGACGGTATTACAAGAGGTTTGACGCTGTGACCCCGCGCACAGGGCAGCACTTACATCCATACATGCGGTGCCGTGCGGCAGGGCAAGAGACTAAAGTCTCTAGAAGCCGGTTGAATGTTCGATTAGTCTAGCCGAGCACTTTGTTATTTTTTTGCAACGCAGATTCGTTGAAACGTGCATTAGTTAAAAATGTATTAGATAAGAATACGACTCGTGATGACTCTTAAAAAGACCTTGTACACGTGGCTAAGAAATGAGATAGGTCGATAGTTTTTCAACTTCTCCCTATCCCCCTTCTTGTGAAACAAGACAACGACACTATTTCGCCATGCGGCCGGAACTACACCACTTTCAAGAACTGCATTGAACAGTCTCTGCAGTTCCTTTAAGATCGGTCGTCCGCCAGCATTCAGCAGCTCTGTCGTTATCCCGTCTTCACCTGGAGCCTTGTGTTTTTTGAGTCCTTTCAAGGCAGCCTTTATCCCATAGACACTATTCTCTGGCAGAGCAGACGTTGTCTGTGTCAGCCGACTAAAGTTTGTATGAATGTTAGAATACTATGACAAATGAATATTATGTCAAATTAATATTGAAATGAAAATCAAAATTATTACTCTAAAAGACGTTTGCTTTTTTGTACTGAATTACTCGGAATTATTCAGTACAACACGGAAACGGACAAATTGTGAATAGGCACATAGATCAAAATGAAGGGAAGCCTAACATGGCACCTAGTTCACCCGGTGTTATGGGCTGACATCACGGATGTTGTGTAGTTGATGTAGCCAACGTGTCAGTTTGCATAAAAAAAATTAATAAAATGAGAGAAATGTTATATCAAACGATTTTATAGAAACTGACAGACAAATCATATGATTATACTCATGTAAATACAAATATTCTGGAAACCAAAAGTTCATTTTCATCTGCTGACTTCTACCGGCCCCAGTCCATCCATGCCCGAAGCTATCTATGTGACAAGTGCAATCTAAGGCAACTTACCTCACAATAAAGTTGAAACTTCATCCGAGCATTGTCCAGGCTAATCGCGGGAGGCGATCTGTGATCACCTTCTAATAGCTTTGCATCTATTGAGGGACTTCATGTTCCTTGGCATTTATTATTTCCTGGAGAGAGTTCTTTGATACTGTTTGGCCCTATTGCTTTTTAGCGTTATGGTGTATAGCCTATAGTGAGCATTAAGAACTACTCTTTACACTGGTGCAAAACGCATGAAAATCACGTCCATTGGTTCCGGATTTTACCTTAAACATACATACATACAGTCAGACGTTCCCTTTTATAAGAAGTATAGATAGAGAAGAGATGATGCGCTTGGAAAATTTTTTTTTTTTTTTATCTTTATAATTTGTCTCCAAACATCGAAATTAGCTCATTTACGCCATACATCCGTGATTGGGTTACCTAATTGCCTGTTTTACATTCACCCTGTTCGAACAAAGACGCGTTTGCACCTACGTAATGTTCACGTATATATGTAAGGTGTAACGTTACGCAAAAAACAAAATATGTTTTTAGCATTACTTTCCGAGAAATTTAACAAAACATGTTTGCGTAGGTAACTTGCATTGTACGGGGTCAATGACCGTACTATGTTCAAACGCAGAACAGCTGTTTGTTGTAAGTAAGTCACAAGGTCATTATGATTGGTTTTTACAGCTACTTATTTAATTTTATTTTTTTGCTAGGAGAAAAAATGCTTTTATAAACATATGTTTTTTTTTAAGTAAAGTGTTTATTTGAGTGTGTATGTAACCCTCCCGAAATTTTTGACATGACTAACGAAGCACCTTATATACGTGAAAGCACACGCCACGCGTGACCGATGTTGCGAAATTAAGGATAATAATGGACTCTTCCCAAAATGATTGAGCGTAATGTAATATAATATTACATAATATGATGCGGTGTTCCAGAATTGCAACTTAATGTAGGCCGCGCTCTTTAAGTAAATGCCGGCCAGATTATGGTCTCCGGCTTGCGGAGGAAATCGGTGCATATGGTATTTTACGTTATATAGGCAAGAACTTGAGATTTTTTAATTTTTTTCTGGGAACTGACACGGTCGGCTACATCACCTACTACATCCGTGATGTCAGCCCATAACACCTTGGTGAATTAGGTGCCATGTCAATGCTTCCCTTCGGTCGTGCCGGCTACTCTGAACTGGGCGGAATATTTACATAGCCGTTTCAACAGAACTTTGATTCAGTGCGGTGGAACCAACCCGGGCGGGTTAACACTTAAACCCTACCACCTAGTAAGGTAAGAAGGGAGTGGACCTAAAGTTTTACGTGGAATCCGAATAAAATTTTCTATGTACGATAGAATAGAACTATTATTATTAGTGATTTATTCGAATACTTACAATTTATGAGTATAAATCACACTTTAGCATTGTTAGCATGTAGGTTTGCCCGAGGTGTTTTCCTTCGCCGGAGTGATTGGTGTACAACGGGTAACTAACTCACTGGTGTACATCTGCTTTCGAACATCAAAATGTGTCGCATAGGGGCGTACATAATTTTGGTTGCTGAGTGCCAAGTGTCGGCACTCGGCCAAGTGCAGAGTGCGCAAAGGAGAGTGTAACACGATCCTCACGCAGCACTCCTGAGGAGAAAGTGGCGACGGTGTACACTATGGTGTGTGGTATTATTTACAAACATATTTAGGGTTTCGAAGCGCGTAACTTCATAGCCATTTTATATTTAAAGATTAATACATTTATAATTAACATGCACAATAAAAACTCTAATCATAAAAAAATTTTGTATTCCGGGACTTACGGGGGTTGATTTATTTCGACGTGAAATTACACGATTTATAAAGACATTTTTAAAACTTCAACAGTACACACATATAGGAAAGAGACAATAGAGTTGTAGCCGACCAAATGGAACAGAAAAGAAAATTTTAAAATCTGGCATATGTCACTTGAAAGTCTAGGACAAATAAAATATTGCTATCGAAGGAAAAACGATTTTCATTGAATCATTGTGGATTTATAACAATGTTTGGTACCTTCGAGCCGGACCATGAGCTTACAGACACGTTTCGGTATTCGGAAGAGCAAGAGGGTTGCCGCAAGGCAACATGAGGCGGATAAGTCAGGACCAATGACAAACCCAGGACTTTCTGCACGTATTGATGATCACGTAGAGGAGTCCATGCAACGGTTTCGCGACTCGAGAAGCGATACCGGGGTCAGGTATGGGACGCCTCAAATATATTCTTCAAGTCAGAGTAAGGTACTTGCTCCAGTATCTGACAATACTGAAAGTGTAACAAATTTGTCTCTCCGATCATCACATAGTACCATGTCCCGCACTAGCATCGTTTCTAGAAGACATTTGCTTGAAGCCCGAGCGGCACGGCAAAAAGCAGAACAGGAAGCTGCTCGGATTGAGAGAGAGAACAGGTTAGAGGAAAGACGCATGGCAGCGGAGAATGCATTAATAGAAGCACAGCTTGCAGAAGAATTAGCTATGCTCGATATCGAGGCCAACGAGATGTCAGCTCAAGCCAGCGTGACAAGCTGGCTCGAACAATCTGCACGAAATTCTTGCTGTGATCCAACTACTCCGTTGCCAAAACCTTTTCAGATGAAAACACCGGTAACATTACCGGTCAAACCTGCCACTCAGACGATGGCTATGCTTGATGGACCAGACCAGCAGAATGACGATGAACCGAGAGGCCGAAAGATATCTAGAAGCGACTGCATGGCAGAATTGACAAAGGCGATTACCAATGCTGTCAACGTTTCGTGTGGATCTAAGCCAGCTGTTGGAGAAAAATTACTCGGAAGATTATCTGCCAAAGATTTACCTACCTTTTCTGGAGATTCACTCGATTGGCTTCGATTTAAAAATGCCTACGTAACATCGACCAAAATTGGGCAATATACGGAAGAGGAAAATGTAGCCCGCCTACAGAAAAGTCTCCAAGGTGATGCGTGGGATGCAGTTGCCGCACAGCTGATTACTGCTACATCAGCTGAACAGATCATCAAGATTCTTGAGCTAAGATTTGGTCGACCTGAACTGGTCTTAAATAAGATTATTGGGGAAATGAAGAAGACTCCGAAACTTACGGGTGCCCGATCAGAACTAGTAGTACTAGCGACAAAGGTGTCAAACTGTGTGGCAGCTAAAGAGACAGTTAAACATGTCGGATATTTACACAGTCCAGAGCTTGTTTCTGAGGTGATCAGTAAACTGACAGAGGTATTAATTTATCGGTGGCTCGATTACTCTGCGAATTTAGACTACGACCAGCCCCGACTACCTGCACTTGCGAGCTATCTTATGGCAGAAGCTGAACGAGCATGCAACGCTGGAGTAATAGAATTGCCACAGAAAACGTTTAAGCCTCAAAATATAATAAAGCGACCTGTACTACTGACAACTGCAGAAGGCTCCACTTCTGATGATGAGCTCACGAGTGATGAGACATCAACTCATGTTAACGTAGTTTCTGATACGTCAAATAAGTTGAAATGCACTTACTGCAAGTCTGAAGATCACACGGTTCAGAAGTGTCCCATATTCACGAAGATGGAAGTTAACAAGAGATGGGATTGGGTTTGTGAGCAGCGACTTTGCTTTCAATGTCTGCTAGCTAAGCACCAACGGGATCGTTGCAAGTACAAGAAGAGATGCACATTATGCAAGGCCAGACACCACACTCTATTGCATCGTGAGGACTGGGGGAAGACCACAAATACAGCAAGTGAATGCGATAAAGAAACAGCAAGTGAATGCGATAAAGAAATTACTGCTAACTTACACGATAAAAAGAAGAAAATGGTTTTCCTGAAGGTATTGCCTTTAGAGCTAGAGGGCCCGAGTGGAATTGTCAGTACATATGGATTATTTGACGAAGGTTCTTCTGTCACGCTTATAGAAAATAAGATTGCAAAGGAGATTGGAGTTATTGGGCCTGTTACCACTTTAGAACTGCAAGGCGCTATTGGACAAGGAACAAAGGCAAAGGCGGGCAAGGTTTCCTTTAACATTCGATCAGCGGAAGGAACATACCGTCTCGATAATGTACGTACAGTTGATAAGCTCAACATGCCCTTGCACACCGTAGAAGAAGAATTCATTTCTCGTTTTTCACACCTAAAGGACATACCTCTCGAGGCATTCAAGGGACGACCGACAATTCTGATCGGTCAAGACTATTGGGACTTGATTGTAACTAGAGAACTCAAAGAAGGAAAGAAAAATGAACCTGTTGCCTCTAAGACACTTTTAGGGTGGGTGCTGCATGGATTTACTTCATCGACGACGAAAGGCATGCCAGAATTCATACTTCATATTCGGGACCAAGACGATGAGAAACTAAATGAAATGGTTAAAGATTATTTTAACCTGGAAAGTATCGGCATTCAACGTGTAGAAAGGATGTCACCAGAGGACAAAAGAGCTATCGAGATACTCGATACCAAAAGCAAGAGGATCGGCAATAGATGAAAAACTGGCCTTTTATGGCGTTCTGATGACGTGAAGCTTCCCAATAATAGACGGAATGCAGAACAAAGATTGAAAACTATAGAGAGAAAAATGAAAACGGATTCCAGTTTTGCTGCCGACTATACAAAGCAGATGAACAATTTTCTGAAAAGTGATTATGCGGAAGAGATTGAAGAGCCGATAACAGGAGAACGAGTTTGGTTTCATCCTCACTTTGGGGTCCGAAATCCGAACAAGCCTCAAAAGCTACGCCCAGTATTCGATGCAAAATCAGAAACAAAAGGCATCTCCCTTAACACACAACTGCTATCTGGTCCCGATTTGCTAAATTCTCTTTTAGGTATTATTTTCAGATTCAGAGAAAAGGCTGTCGCAGTCACGGGAGATATAAAGGAAATGTTTCTTCAGGTGAAGATAGATGAAGAGGATCGAAAGGCTCAATCCTTTCTATGGAGAGAAATGGATAGTAATAAACCACCTCGTACTTACCAGATGTCATCAATGACTTTTGGCGCAACTTCATCTCCGTGCACTGCTACCTATATTCTACGTCGAAATGCTGATGAATTCGCTTCGACACACCCTCGAGCTGTAATGGCTATAAAAAGGCGACACTACGTCGATGATTATTTAGACAGCGCTGACACTGAGGAGGATATGAAGACGATAATGGAAGACGTAATCATGATACATAAAGCTGGTGGATTTGAGATACGAGGATGGGCCTCCAACAAACCCAGCATTCTTCCAAAGAACGAACTAGAAAACAATGCAGTGAGCATTCTAAACAAGACTAATGAAATTGAACGTACATTGGGCCTACATTGGAAGACATCGAATGATACACTGGGTTTTGACTTAAGTCTTAAGAAGGTTAATGCTGAAGTGGCCGAATGTCGTCGTAGTCCAACAAAGCGAGAGATGTTCAAGGTGATTATGACAATATTTGACCCCCTTGGACTGCTATCACCGATTTTGGTACGTGGAAAGATTCTGTTGCAAGAGGTTTGGCGCACTGGTTTGACATGGGACGAGACAATACCTGACGAACAATCTAACGTCTGGTTCAGCTGGTTGAATGAAATTAAAGCCTGTAAAAAATTTTCTATCCCTCGATGTTACGGCTTCAGCAAAACAGAAGATAGTTTTCAGCTTCACGTATTTGTCGACGCATCTGAGCAGGCCTATACAGCAGTTTCTTACTTAAAAAGAGGACGAGAAGTTGCTTTCGTAGCGGCAAAAAGTCGTATAGCACCACTAAAGCTAACCACAATTCCCCGGCTGGAGCTACAAGCTGCACTGATGGGCGCCAGGCTCGGTTCTACCGTAGAAAAGGAGATCGACTTTAAAATAGAGAAACGTTACTTCTGGACTGACTCGAAAACCGTCTGGCATTGGATACAGAAGAGCCCACGTCAAAATGAGCCATTTGTTTTACATCGACTAGCAGGAATAGAAGAAATAACTAAAGCAAGCGAGTGGAAATGGTTGCCAGGACGGATAAATGTGGCCGATGAAGCTACAAGGAGTAGTATTTTTAACAAGTCAAAATGGATAGAAGGCCCCGACTTTCTGCGGCTTCCTGAAGATCAATGGCCAAACCTCGAACCAAACGCAGAACAGACTACAACAGAATTGCATGAGATCGTATTGGCAGTCATCGAACGGACCCCTCTGATCGATATGAGTAGATTTTCCAATTGGCGCCGTTTACTCAGAACAGTTGCAATGGCATTATGTTTTATCGACAAGTGCAGAAAACGAAATACACACTTGACGACAGATCAAATGGGACGTGCTGAACGACTAATTTTAAAACAAATACAAAGAGATTCTTTCCCTGAGGAGATAGAAGTTTTGGAAAAGTGCCAACAAATAAGACCAACGAGTAAATTGAGACAATTTAGACCTATGTTCGACAAAGATGGATTACTTGTTGTTGATAGTAGGATTGAAGCAGTGAAAGATGTGCCACATGCAATGAAGAAACCAGTAATTGTTGACGGACGTCACCATGTAGCCCGACTCATAATTAATGATAAACACAAGCAGCTAGGGCATCACAGTTTTGAGACACTGCTAAACGAGTTGAAGCAAAGATATCACATACTCCGACTGCGGGTAACTGCACGCTCCATTGTAACCAAATGCGTCATCTGCAGAGCAAGAAGACTTCACAGTGAACAACCTCTCATGGCTAGACTTCCACCGGCACGTCTCGAACACCACTGTAGACCGTTCAACTACTGTGGAGTAGACCTTTTCGGTCCCATGAATGTGACCATTGGCCGAAGACACGAGAAAAGATGGGGAGTTCTCTTTACTTGTCTAAGCATTAGAGCAGTCCACATAGAATTAGCTGCATCCCTGACTACCGATTCCGCGATCCTTGCAATAAGACGAATGGCAGCTCGTCGAGGGAATCCGGTACAAATGTATTCGGATAACGGGACAAATCTGCGAGGAGCGGACAAAGAACTACGCAAAGCTCTCCAGGATATGGTGCAAAATGACAGGCTCCAAGAATATACTACCGAAAGGGGAATCGACTGGCGCTTCAACCCTCCGGACGCGGCGCATATGGGTGGTGTATGGGAAAGATTAGTTCGGTCTATAAAGGTGGCACTATACGCCACCTTGAATTCCAGAGCTCCCAGCGAAGAGGTTCTCCTAACCTTACTCACCGAAGCGGAGAACATTGTGAACAGCCGGCCGCTTACCCATGTAAACTTAGACCCAAACGAGGAGGAGGCCTTGACTCCAAATCATTTTCTTCTGGGTTCGGCCAGCTCTCTGCAGACGCCAGGAACATTTACCGACGAAGACCTGCAGCTAAGAAAACGGTGGCGCATCGCACAAAGGCTCGCTGACATGTTCTGGGCACGATGGATTCGAGAATTTTTACCGTCGCTACACGGACGCACAAAATGGACACAAGGTAGCCAAAATAAGCTCTCTGTGGGCGACATTGTTCTGATTGCAGATTCAACGGTTCCTAGAAACACATGGGCTCGGGGCAGGATCTCTGCTATTGTACCAGGCAAAGATGGACGAGTGCGCATTGTCGACGTCGCCACAAGAGGAGGTACAATGCGCCGCCCAGCATCCCGCATTGTACTGCTTCTAAGTGGAAGAGAGCAGGCGGAGACACTACCCACCAGTCGGCATCCACCAGAGAACGAGGAGGAGATTGTAGCCGACCAAATGGAACAGAAAAGAAAATTTTAAAATCTGGCATATGTCACTTGAAAGTCTAGGACAAATAAAATATTGCTATCGAAGGAAAAACGATTTTCATTGAATCATTGTGGATTTATAACAAGAGTAATATCAAACTGCGTTGTTAGTTACTTTTTCTGCGATTTCTTTTGTAATAAACTTACATATTATAGGTACTAATAATTAGTTACAAATTACGTACAATTTATTGTTGTTGATTTGACTTTAGATAATATTTAAGTATGAAAATTTACGATGTCACTAGGTACTTATATGAAGAATAGCCCCACTGCATCTCTCCTCGCGCACGTCGTAAAAGGCCACTAAGAGGACAAGCTGCCGTGACAAAGTCCGAGAGGGTATCCCATCGGGTATCCATCTCTCGCCTTGACACGGTCCTTTCACCGAGTCACGCAGTAGGTAAATCTTCATGCCTTACTTGCTGCTTTAATAGTTACTCGTATCTTGTCATAATACATTACTAAACGTGACGATAGGTGTCGTGCTGTAATTTACCGGCGCTCTTGCAGCACAACAGTGATTACTCTGTATTACCTCCGTCAATGTGAAGTAAAAACCTAAAAAACAAAAACCACTTTTGTTTCATACTTACCTGGATGGACAAGTATGTATGTAGGTATGTATATTTATTTGTATATAATATTCTATATATTTAGTAATTTATATGTATTAAACCAATGTAGGGCTTATATTTTACTAGCATGTACTTATATGTACGTATTAATAAGTATTCTTATTATTATTTTTATCTCCAATTGTCACGCAACTCTTTTGCTACTACTTAATCTCTGTAAGGGATAAGTCCGCCTTTGCACCTTATGTAAATTTTCCAATGTATTTGTTACTGTTTAATGTTTACTGGAGCAATAAAGAATTTTCTATCTATCTATCTACTCTGCTTACCTCGATTGCCGGGATACAGCGTGTAGTATTTATGTATATGTACTTAAAAAGCTTTATTCATTTGCAGTCAAGATTATCCAGATAAGAGAAATATTAATCCTAATAATATGCTTGACATTACTTTACATATTTACTGGTACATGTGTAGATAAGTAACACCACATATATATAATTTTTTTTGTTTTTTTTTTTTATTTTTTTTTATTGTTTCCGAACTAGCTGGCTGTGTCCGAGGTCGAAGCCTCAGGCGCAGCCAATATCACCCCCGAGGAGGTGCCAGTCCGGCTTGGATATATAATTAATTTGTATAGATAGCAAAAAAAAAACCTTTTAGCGAAACCCTTATTATTAAATTAAATCACGGTTTACTGCGTTAGTGGAGCGGATGTCGTGGTGTCGCGGAGGCTTCGCTCGCCGCAAACCGGAACACACAACGCTATACTATGTATGTACTCGTGGACCGGCCACTGGCTGCAGGCGGCACACTCTCCGTTGTCGTGATTCCTACAAACTTGCAGAATATTTTTTTTATATTGATTTTTTTTTTTAATCTGACACGGTTGGCTACATCACCTACAACATCCGTGATGTTAGCCCTTAACACCGGGTGAACAAGGTGCCATGTCAGTGCTTCCCTTCATTTCATGTCGGCTACACTGAACTGGGCGGAAAACGCGAACTATTTACATAGCCGTTTCGACCGACGACGTTTCGTTGAATGCGGTGGTACCAACCCGCCCGGGATAAACCCTACCACCTATAATATTATAGTAAGGTAAGAAGGGAAGGGACCTGCAGTTTAACGTGGAATCCGAACCATGGTCAGCCTCCAACGGTCGAGCGGTCACCCATCCAAGCACCGACCGCGCTCATCGTTGCTTAACAACAGTCGACTTACCGCACCAGTGAGCTACCGATTAATTCCGTACTGTTTGGCTGTGCCGACGGAAAACAAGAATTATTTACCATAGCCGTTTCAACCGACCACTTTTTAACCGACTTCGAAAAATCATTCTACTTGCAAATGACAATCTCCTTACTGCACTAAAGCGCTAGATCTCGCAGGCTGCATTCAATCATAACTCATGAATGCACTTCACCCGCGCTGGTGCATCGGGCGACTCGGATGCGCATGCGACTAGATTTATAGACAAGTGTCGGGACGGCGTATTTCCTTTTCCGTGTTCAATAGGGAGGCAGCTTTGAACCGCGCACGGGTTTGTTGAGTTAACTCCCTTTCAAACTCGTGTTCAATTCAAGGCGTACTTCCGATAATATTTTTTTGTGGTTTAAAAAATAATAATAACCATACCATAACCTATTTTTAATACCCTAACAAAAGCTTAACATAAAAACCGGCCAAGTGCGAGTCGAACTCGCGCACCGAGGGTTCCGTATCGCCATGTCATGGCTAGCGCCACTCACACCATCTATGGCGTGTTATGAAATGCTTCATAATCTATTCGGTAGATGGCGCGCGCGCATACACTTTTTGGTTTCTTCTCTGGGAACCCCCGTGAATTTTTTACTTTTTGTTTTGACCAATAGGTGACCAGACGAATATCCGATTCAGTTAACAAACAGGCCTCGAATTTAACACCAGTTTCAAAAGCGAGTTATCTTAACAAACCCGTGCGCGTTTCAACGCAGTAGGTACTTACTGCCTCCTATTGAACACGGAAACGGAAATACGCCGTCGGGATGCGCCGAGGCTATCCGTCTGTCCGTCTCGCGATTTATCATAGATGTGCAATTTATGTTCGTTTATCAATATCTCGATGTTTATGCGCTGTGAGTTACTGTCCATTTCTAGCGTTTTCCATTTCATTTAACCGATCCCATTCGCAGTTAAATGTCGTGTCGTTCGTTTTGAGTTTTGATAGATAGAAAATTATTTATTGCTCCACAAATTTTATAATACAAGAATAACACAATGCATACAGGCACGTGAGGTGCAAAGGCGGACTTATTGAAGAGATTTCGTACTGCCAACCTTTAGATGTGTGAATTGTGTAAATAAAGGAATGTAGGTAGTAGCAAAGATAATATGTGACAATTGTCAGCCTCGATAGCTCAGTGGTGCAGACAGTCAACTGTCGCTATTGAATGTTAAGCAACGCTGGGTGCGGTCAGTACTTGGATGGGTGACCGCTGACCGTTGGAGGCTGACCGAGGTTCGGATTCCTCGTAAAACTGTAGGTCCCTTCCCTCCTAATCTTACTCTGTGGTAGGGTTTAACCCGCCCGGGTTGGTACCACCGCACTGAATGAAACGTCGGTCCAAACGGCTATAATTAGTCTGTGTTTTCCGACCAGTTCAGTGTAGCCGGCACGATCAAAGGGGGAAGCACTGACATGGCACCTAGTTCACCCGGTGTTATGGGCTGACATCACGGACGTTGTAGGTGATGTAGCCAACCGTGTCAGATTCCATAAAAAAAAAAAAACATTTAAAAATATAATCATTATTATAAGGATTATTTGAATAAAAATTATTTTCATAGCTGGCAAAGGTGCTCGATTTGGCACAGCTCCACACTAGGCGTAATATGCAGGTGCCGTGTCAGGGCTTCCCTTCGGTCATGCCGGCTACACCGAACTGGATGGAAAACACGAACTTAGCTGTTTCCACCGTTCATTCATTCACTGAGTTGTTACCGACCGTACCACGTAGTAAGGTAAGAAGGGAAGGGGCATACAGTTTTACGTGGAATCCGAACCACAGTCAGTCTCCATCAGTCAAACGGTCACCCATCCAAGTACTGACCGCGCCCAGGTGTGCTCATGATGGTAGGAACATACATACGTACAGAAAACATTTCTAAAAATCGTCAATATAGTTTTAGTATCATACATAGTCTACAAACGCAAAATTATCTCATAAAAAAACAAAGTAAATTACTCCATGACCATCCCTTACAGATTTATTATTAGTATTGCTACCGTACCGTGTGGGGTCGGTACTTAAAAAGAATAGCCCCACTGCATCTCTCCCCATGCATGTCGTAAAAGGCGACTAAGGGATAAGAACAAGATGCCGTGCTAAAGGGCGACGGGTTCGCCACCTCTCACCTTGGCACGGTACTTCCACCGAGTCATGCAGCAGGTGGGTCTTCGTGCCTCACTTGCTGCTTGATCGATTGAATCTTGTTCGAATACTTTGCGAAACGTGGTGGTCGGTGTTGTGCTGTAATTATTTACAAGAGTTCTTGCAGCACAACACCGACTACTCTGCTTACCCCGATTGTCAGGATTCAGCGTGTGTGATATTTATATGTATTTCTTTATTGTCACGTTTTCTTTTTCTATTTACATATCTATATTAATTCTATCTATACAATTTAAAAAATACATACAAAATTAATACAGACAAAAACAAAAAAAAGAAAACGGTAAAATTCCGCCGACGGCGGGAGACAAGCCCCAAGCGCGCCGGCGGGTGCAGGCCGTGGCTACGGAGCTCTCCGGGACGACGCGAGATGTATTATTATTGATTTTGTCAAACCCATATAGAAGGCTTCGTGTCTGAGCCACCTTCACCGCAGCGTGGTAACAAGTAAAATCGTTTAGTTCGCAACAAGTTATTGTTTAAATCGCCTATCTAAGGCACAATCACTTTCGACTTTATAGATAATCTCTGTAAATTTAATATCGCGAGCTATTTTCGCAAAGAACATGAATTTCTTATCTGAAGCTCATCTCATTCCTAAAGTATGTTCTCGGTTCTAACCTCAGAGCAACAATAGATAAAGAGAGCGCCTATCGCGGTATGAACAGTAAGCACGGGTATGAACGCGACTCATGTGAAAAGTTTGGCCGCATAGCAGCCTTGCTTGTGTTATCCTCTCGTCCAGCCAGCAATCCAGGGAAGTCTTCGGCATGGCACCTACCTTCTCGGAGGTGATATTGGCTGGTCGGAGCGTGTGCTTTGGGCCCTTGGACCAAGCCACCCATACGGATTACATTAAAAAAAAGAAAACAAAGACAATATTACTCGTAAGTAGTGTTAAAAAAGGTGTAAATCAAAAGTGCCATTATTAAAATGTATTACACGCCTTTAACAAAATTATTGAGATAACATACTACATAATATATCCTTATAAAAAATACATTTTATCAGTGATATATTGTATATTAACAACAGTGCACAATAAAATAATGTAAGACAGTGTGCATGGGGCCAGTACCTAAAAAGAATAGCCCCACTGAATTTGTCCTCGTGCATGTCGTGAAGGGCATATGGCCAACGTGCCATGCTAAAGGGTGACAGGATAGCCACCTCTCACCTTGCCACAGTCATTCCAGCGAGTTGTGCAGCCGGTGGGTCTTCGTGCCTTACTTGCTCCTAATACATTGCTAAACTTGGTGGTTGGTGTGCTGTAATTTACAAGAGCACTTGCTGCACAACATTGATTGCTCTGCTTACCCTGATTGTCGGGATACAGCGTGTGGTGTGTATGCATAATAATAGTATGACACATCGCTTACACATTTCGCGTGCTCTATAGAATCATTGCTCTAAGGTTTCAACTATTTTACCAATATTATAAAGCTATTGTGGAGTTGTGTGATGGCGAGAGAGAAATACTATAAAATAAAAAAACAGTGAAAGTAATGTAGACACGATGGGACGTCGGCGATTTAGTCGATAAGCGCTCAAATGACTCTTTATCTGATCCCGTTGTGGCGAGATGTCTTTTTTACGAAACTTCAAAAGTGCAAATATCGGTGAGAGCTGAGTGAGTTGAATGCACGGTTTGCTATGAGATATATCCTTTAATTTTTTTACTTCTTGCTATATTTTTAATTTTTTCGCACATCCGCCATAATGATACATATTCTATGAAAATTTCAACCACCTATTACGGTTCAAAAGATACTGCCCTCAGACGGACAGACAGACAGACGGCGGCGTAGGCTTCCGTATAGATACGGAACCCTAAAAAAGAGGATCATCGTTGCCTGTTGACTAATAAATAAGTGCAAGAATGATAGTTATATTTTCGAAGTCTCATAGGTAAAGAACCAAAATAGAACTAAGTATAAGACTTATAAAAAAGTCATCTATAAATTTGGAGTCACCGATAAAAGGCATGATCTTAACTCCTTATATCTCTCTTAACACTATGTTTAATGTTTCATAATTTCCATTTTACGAAATATATAAATATATTTTAATTTTGAAAGTTTTATTATTATACATTTTTTTTATTTTTTATTTTCACATCTTATCTTTGCTACTACTACCTACATTCCTTCATTTACACATTTCTCACACCTAAAAGTTTGCTGTAAGAAATTTCTTCAATGGATAAGTCCGCCTTTGCATCTCATGTAACTGCATTCGTTGTTACTTTTCTTGTAAAATATTTGTAGACCAATAAAGAATTTTCTCTCTATCTATCTAAAAGGCGCAAGTCGTTCTTTACTTGTCGGCCGTATTAGAAAATTAAGCATTCCATGTCGTTCTTTCAAACTCCACCAACTTCCAGTTCGATCATTAGTTCTTCTAACAAATACAAATTGTTATATCAAATGACGTGCTATAAGTCCTCGCCTTGCATTAGGGACGGTTCCCTTTTTACTCCCTCCATAAAATTGGTCATTAGGACGCTGAGTTTTTTGTTTTTTAATTTTTTTAGTTCCCAGCCGACTAGAGCTAGTAAATTGGACCCAATAAAGTCCTTGATAAAATTATCCGTAAAAAAGGTGTTTTTTTTTTTCTCCTGTGAGATCAAGAAGGAGCGAGGCCACTTTTGTGGATGTGTTAGTGTGTATTTGAATTGTACGTGTAAAAAGTGCGTTGGTGTCACAGAACATTAAAACTAGTAGAGTAGCGCGATGACTCTCGTGTTGTGCGTACCACGAGTAAGCGTAGCGCCGCGCACTTGATCTCCGCTCACATCAGTCGCCTGTTATTTATTACAGTCACGGAGGCCATCAAAACAAAAATAAAACATAATACCTGGCTATAATAAGAAGTAAGTAGTAAGAAGCTGGGTTTTTTGATAGGACACACTTAGTTTAGTGTGATAGATAAGTGCCATGTACAATTTGTAAACGTAAATATGTATACTTAATAAATAAATAAATTGAAATTTACATCAAAACTCGAACTTTATTTTGTACTAGTTTTTGCCCGCGGCTTCGCTCGCGTTATTTCGAAATTCGTATTTATAAGGAAGAAAGTAAGTACGTCCGCTACTGCACCTTTATTTCGGCGCGCGAATAATTCGGCTTGTATGAGAGCCACCTCTTAGCGTAACCGGAAGTGAATTTTATTTAGCCTATCCTGTATCCCTCATAGTTAAATATGCTTGTAGAAAGTTTCATCGAATTCGGATGATCGGTTTAAGAGTTATGGAGGAACATAGATACATACATACATACATACAGAAACGATTTCTAAAAATCGTCAATTTAGTTTTAGTATCATGCATAGAGTCTACAACTCAGTATCTCATAAAACAAAGTAACTTACTCCATGACCATCCCTTACAGATTTATGGTTACTATTGATGTGGATTTGGTTGCACAGGACTTCATTAGGATTCATTCGCTGGATTTCATTATTCAGTGATAAGTACATAATTGCGCGTTACTTCTACTCAGTCTTTATGTTCTGTGGTTGCGATAGTGTATGTGTGTGTGCGTGTGTGTGAACTATAAAATGGGTCTGGATTTATTGGAGGTGTAACCTAACAAATTGCGTTTAAAAACATGGAAAACACTTATAGCTCGTTATGCTCCTATCTTAACCTGTCGATGGGGGTATTTATTTTATAAAACAAACACTTTTTTCTTCTTCTTGTTAATTTATGGGCTAATGCACTCCTTCGCGTCCTTCGTTTGTTGAAAATAGTACGAAACTGCCAAGTGAACGTTTCGACAAACAATTGATTTAAGGACATCTTTACTTAATCTCAGAAAATTTACATAATCATCACTGTTAGAATATTTATATCAATTTACCATACCAGAGTACCATTGATAGATATAACAAATTGCAATAAAATTGTGTTCAAATATCATATTTATCATTCAAATGTGACATTTGGTCAAAAAAGTTCAAAATTATTGTAATTCGATTTAAAGTGCTAATTCGAAAGATATTTTCATAAAAGCTTACTTGCTCGCCCTAGCACCGCCTAGCCATAGTAAAAGGAGACGAGTAGGGCAACTGGAGCCCGTTTTTAAAAATAGCTACCTACGCTGCGCCGAGCCACCAGTGATGTCACAACTCACAACTCACAACACGAACACAATTGTCAGCCTCGATAGCTCAGTGGTGCAGACAGTCAACTGTCGCTATTGAATGTTAATCAACGCTGGGTGCGGTCAGTCCTTGGATGGGTGACCGCTGACCGTTGGAGGCTGACCGAGGTTCGGATTCCTCGTAAAACTGTAGGTCCCTTCCCTCCTAATCTTACTTGGTGGTAGGGTTTAACCCGCCCGGGTTGGTACCACCGCACTGAATGAAACGTCGGTTGAAACGGCTATGTAAATAGTTTGTGTTTTCCGACCAGTTCAGTGTAGCCGGCACGATCAAAGGAAGCACTGACATGGCACCTAGTTCACCCGGTGTTATGGGCTGACATCACGAACGTTGTAGGTGATGTAGCCAACCGTGTCAGTTACCATAAAAAAAAATTACAGGTAGTGGGTCCATCATGGTGGAAATACAATTCCAGATAGAAAGAGAGAAAGAGGGAGAGAGAAAGAGAGAGAACGAGAAAGAGAGAGAGAAAGAGAGAAAGGGGTAGAAAGATAAATAGAGAAAGAGAGAGAGAGAGAAAAAGAGAGAGAAAGAGAGAGAGAAAGAGAGAGAAAGAGAGAGAGAGAGAGAGAGAGAGAGAGAGAAGAGCGGCCGGCACATGTGCGTCAACGAGCACGGGGCGGCCATCACTGACTACAAAGTAGTTGTGTACGGACAGCGTGCGCTGGCGCGCGCTTGTGTGAGTGCGAAATTGCCACGCTTGTATGAGGATGTTTAACTAGTCTGTTTAAACTGTGGCCTAGCTCGCAAGGTTTAACCATGTTAGTATAGCACAGTATAGCAACGCCAGATGATCGCTAATAAGCGACAGCACGCGCACGCGCGTAGATCACACTCGCGATAGTGTGGGGGCCCTTTTAACGTTTTAGCATGGCTTATTTCTGGATCTGATTACCGAACTCAGAGCCGAGGTGTTATAGTGCGACCGGATTGCGCTGCTATTAGGTTTCCGTGGACAAATGGCAAAAACGCAACACTTATAATTTCGTCATGCCCATCTGTCCGTCCGTCAGTATGTCACAGCCATTTTAGTCGGAGACTATTGGCCCTATATAGATGAAATTTGGAAGGAACGTGTGTTCTAAGTATGCCTCTATGCAATGGTGTGGTGAAAAATCAGTCCACAAGCATGTGTATCGTAGTTTCCGTTTTTTGTATAGTTGGTGAGATATGCGCTTCTAAAGTCGTAAAAAGTGTGTATGTACCCACCGTCCACTCCGTCATTTTCAACGAAACGGTGCTAAGTTCTGAAAAAAAAAATTAATGTAGTAGAACTTAAAAATACACTTTCAAAGAAAATTACCGTGTGGGGCCGGTACTTAAAAAGAATAGCCCCACTGCATCTCTCCCCGTGCATTTCGTAAGAAGCGACTAAGGGATAAGGACAAGATACTGCGCTAAAGGGCGACAGGCTAGCCACTTCTCACCTTGGCGCAGTCCTTCCACCTAGTCATGCAGCAGGTGGGTTCTTCGTGCCTTACTTGCTGCTTGATAGTTGTCTTGTCCGTATACTGTGCTAAACGTGGTGGTCGGTGTTGTGCTGTAATTTACCAGAGTCCTTATAGCACAACACCGATTACTCTGCTTACCCTCATTGTCGGGATACAGCGTGTGTTATGTATGTATGTATGTAAAGAAAATTGGTTTGAATAAGATATTATGTCGAGCTGAGATTTATAAAATATTTCCGGTTACACCGTGGACGTTCTTCCCGACTACGGAACCCACAAATAAAATAAAGAACCAGATAAGTAACCTTATAGACACAGAAATCATGTGCTTATAGAGGTTTTTTTTCAAGGTAAACTAGGTAAAAAAAGCTCATAATAATATTAATTCGCGTGGAGATTTTGGCCGACACGCTTCGGGCTGGCGCATGCCGTCTATCAATATTTAGGGCGAGTGTCTAAAAATACGCAATAACGTTTTAACATCCATATACTAGTTCTCAAATATATTATACGTACAATACGCTATTTCAAGTTTCTTTAGATATTATTTAATTTTATTAGTTCTTAAAAAAATATTTTTAATGAGTATTGTATTGTATAATTAATGATAATTGAATAGAATAGAATAGAAAATTCTTTATTGCTCCACAAATATTTCACAAGAATAATACAATGAATACATAAGGTGCAAAGGCGGACTTATCCCTTATAGAGATTTCTTACAGCCAACCTTTAGGTGTGTGAAATGTGTAAAAAATGGAATGTAGGTAGTAGCAAAGATAAGATGTGACAATTTTTTATTTAAAAATACATATAAGGATTTATGAAAGCCTGAAAAATATAATTATATTTATATAAGTAATACTACGTAAGAATATTGTATATATATATGTAATTGATAAATTTAAATGTAAAAAACAATTTTAAAAAATTAAAAATTACTAAATCCTAATTGCATTATATCATAAAACATTGTAACTGCGCAGAAAATTATCTGGATAGAATATAATAATGTAGAATGAAGAATATTACGGATCGTCCGGTCGGGCTATACTCGGGTTCGCGGCCACGCCGAGCAGCGAGCACGTAGAGAGCGGGCGCTGATGGAAAAGCGCGATACGAAATATTATTACGAACTGCATTTATACCGTGTCTCTCGCACTCGGCCGCCACTGCACCTACCGCACTTGCTAGACCGAGCGACCCTCACTATACAATACCATTCTATACCTACTCACAGCAAGCCATGAGAAGGGGAGGACACTGTTCAGCGTGTAATTAATAATTTCACCTATATAAGGTCTTTCAAAATTAGTTAATAGTACGCTAAGGGGGGCTTCTGTATCGGAAATAGATCACTTTTGAAGAACAAAGAGTTTTTTTTTTTACAAAAAAAAAAATTTGTAAAGTGTAAAAAAAAAATATTTTCTTTAGTCGTTTCAGTTTCATGCCAGGAACAAAAAAGTCTTCCAACACATAGACCTTTCTTTCAGAAATTGTGAAAAACCACAATTTAAGTTTTATTAGTATGGAATAGAAAGAATTAGATTTTTTTTTACCAACTTACACGTGTTACATCATAATGATAATGAAGACTTTTTTGTTACTGTTATGAGACTGAATCTATTAGGCTATAATAATCAACCACCATTTTTTTATTTAAATACACATAAGAAAATATTTTACATAAGAAAAAGGCCAAAGTTCAAAAAATATTATATAGGTTTTACTCCCTATATGATACAGAACCCCCCCTTAGCGTACTATTAACTAATTTTGAAAGACCTTATATACCTATATTGTTTTTGTATTGTATTGTTTATTGATCATTCATATGGCAGTTAGACTGCTCTCGAACTTGTCACAATTTATTCTATCCGGTTCGATTACACCCACGAAGAAGAACCGACAAGAAACTTCGCAGGGTATTTTTTAAACATATTTTTACAAGAATTTAGTGACTAGCCACATAATAACACCGCCCATAGTCTATCTAAAACACAGCTTGAGAGCAAGATTAACAATTTTGCTGAGAGTTCTGACTACAAAAACTTAACTTAAACTTAAGTGAATCAGGTGTAAATAGTCTTTGTCAAACTTTGATACGTAATTTGTATCAACATAACTATGTTAGTATATTAAACTACAATGTAGTATAATGCATATTTAAGTAATTACATACAATTTATGGTGTGGTGGTATTTATTAGTGGTTTCGTACCGCTGAAGGCCGGGAGGCGTATTTACTTTTGCGTGTTCAATAGGAGGCAGTACTGCCTTGAAACGCGGCGCACGGGTTTGTTAAGCTAACTCCCTTTTCAAATTCGTGATGAACCACCAAAGCTCATACCCGATTCAGTTAACAGACAGGTTAACTGAATCGGGTATGAGCTTTGGTGGTTCATTGGTAGAGTGTAGCTACAGCGCACCCTACCTCTTCCTTACCTATAATAAAATCCAACGTCTGCTTTCTGTCTGTCTGAGTGTCTGCCTGTCCGCTTATAACTCGAGAACCACTGAACCGATTTTAATAAAACAAATTTCTACGGATAGCTTGATTCTTCCCATCAACTATAGGCTAATTACTATCACGCTAAATAGCTTATGAGGTTAGCAGTGAAGTGAAATATGAGAGCGGGCGGAGCCGCGGGCACAGCTTGTGTTACATAATTTGTAAAACGAAGCTTGCGAAAATATTAAAATATTCTATAACAAAATTATAACACACTGTGTCATTTCATTTAATAATTTCACGCTTTGCTTAACTTGTTTCTTGTTTGTTATTATTGCTTTATCACATTGCGTATTAAAGTGGTATGGTAAGTATATTACACATTTTATTATCCGGTGCCATATCGAAACCACGACGGCGCGGCGGAGCGGGCCACACGAATATTAGAACACTCTGGGCAGTGAGACATTATTTCTGACTGTGCGCCGTTCACAATTAGAATGCCGTTCTCAGTTCTGAATGTCGCGGGTGTGAAACGTGGACTCTGACGGCCGCTGTTGTCCAAAGGTTGAAAGTTGCCCAGCGAGCCAAGCTGGGAATATCGCTACGTGATAAGTATGGTGCGTAACAAGGCAATCCGCCGACACACCAAAGTAGTCGATATTGGACACCGGGTGGCTAAGCTGAAGTGGCAGAGGGCTGTGCACGTTAGCCGAAGAGACGACGACCGTTGGAGTAACCGTGTCCTACACTGGCGGCCGTGGACTGAAAAGCGGAGTGTGGGGAGACCACCCGCCAGGTGGGACGACGACATCAATCACATCGGAGGAAAGCAGTGGTTTCGTATCGCTGAAGGCCGGGAGGACTGGAAGAAAATTGGAGAGGCGTATGTCCAGCAGTGGACGCTTACACGCTGACTGACTGAAATGTCGCGGGACATACCCTTGACTTTTACTGCGTGTGTTGCGCGGAACATTTTGGAACAATACCGCGGATCATTTCTCTGTACACAACAGTCAGTTGTCGCAGAGACAAGCGTCCGCAACATGCCCCGCGTCACGTAAATACTGTGTTGCTTTCATCGTGCAGAAGAACTGATAAACAAACTTTGCAAGACACAATGTGTTGTTAGGTACTAACAAATAATTAACCAAAACAAACTACCGCTCACAAGAACATTTATATTTACAGTATAAACGTGAATAATTAAGAATCTGACCACTCTGTCCATTTACATTACCTATATCTGGTGTATGTGCCATTGTCAATTTTGATAGTCAACAACAATTCCTCTTCAAGAGCGGCTGGCGCGGCCGCGGCCGGAGCGGAGAGCCTCAAACGCAACAAATATTCAAATATTATTCAAGATTTTGAATTTGTTGCGTTTGCGGTTGAAACCCTCGGTCCGTGGAGCAGTGAAGCCAAAAGCTTCTTGAAGAGGCTTGGGCCTCTGCTGGTGGACGCAACTGGCGTCCCGCAATCAAGGGCCTACTTCATTCAAAGGGTAAGCCTTGCCATCCAGCGGGGTAATGCAGCAAGTGTTCTAGGAACATTTGAAAATGCCCCTTTTGATAGTTATTTTAATGTTTGTTAGGTAGGTTTATTTCTTTAGTTATTAGTATTACTTTTTTGTTATTTATTAAATAAATTACAAAAACTAGTATAAGTTTATTACAAAGAGATAATAAAGTAATATGTCATTTTTTAAATCTAAAGATACAATCAGAACCTCTAAAGATTCCCTGGTTCCAGGCGTGCAATTTAAGAAGGCCTGAAATAGTGCTAGCTTTAAGACTTCTTTCTGGCCACATTCCATTAAATAAATTTTAATTCCTGATGATAAAGAGAGATTATCCAAATTGTGATCGGTGTAACAAGGAGGATGGCATGTACCATTTGCTGAATGGAGTGTGGTCAGAACGAGGAATTACGGAGGGAATTTCAGACGTCACTTAGGGTGGACAGACAAAATTTTTTTTTAGTATACATAAACTGTTGGCGACTTAGGTACTCTGGGCCCTAATTGATAGGGAAGATGAGTACTATGGGGCTGATATTAACAAATCATTGTTAAAAGCCAAAAAATAATAAAAAAATAAAATTAAAAGTGTAAGTATCTTATGGTCCAAATTCGTTAGTGGGAAAACAGTGATCAGACTCTTAGATAAAATTATTGTCAGCTAACGCTAAATCTAAACTAACGTTATACTAAATTGTAATAATAACACATTTGAGAAATAACTAAATGTAAAAGCTCACTCATTAGTCAGGCATTGTAACTGTGAACGGGGCACAAGGTTAGTATAGCGGGCCGGACCGCCGGAGTATCGGATTACTCAGATTTAATTAACTTATTACAATATTACGTAAATCATAAGTCCGGTTGACATTTAGACAACAAAAGTGTTAGGAGCGAGGCGGGACAAGTCCAAGTTTCATGAAACTGAGAATATTTTTGATTATGGGTTTCGAGTTCATGTTTTCTTATAAGTAATTGTGTCGAAATATTAATTTAATTTACACGGTATCTCGTTCCCTTGTTAGGTGATAGGCGGTTCGGTGTGAGTCACCCACACCCCCGCTGACCTATACAGGCATCAACCAGGGCGAGATAAACCCTACCTTACCTAACCTTGTCATCTGACATCACGATTTTACCACTGGTCCCACCACACCAAAACAATTAATAGTTAATGCTCACTATAAGTCAATCAGTCAATCAGTCAGCGTGTAAGTGTCCATTGCTGGACATACACCTCTCCAATCCTCCTCCAGCCCTCTCGGCCTTCAGCAGCGGTACAGAACCTCTGTTTTCCAAAAAAGAATATAAATAAAATTTACAAATGTGTCATCCATTATATGAAACCACATAACTTCATTTATATTTAAGAAGTATATTAAAAAAATATTATCTTCAAAAACTAGCATTAAACACGAAAACGTATAGGTACCAAATTATTGGATCAGGTATTAGGGTTACCAACTGTCGAGTAGGAAAATCCGGGAAGGAAAAAAATACAAGTTCAAACTATTCATAACTATGCTACGTAATGTTTACTAAGTATGAAATGTTTATGTTTTACGCTGCGAGACGAGATGACTTTTATACATGATTCCGGGAGATGGGAGATTTTCGAAAAATTTAGTCCGAATCCGGAAGTATTCCGGAATTCCGGGACAGTTTATAGCTCTAGATATATTATATCTAGAGCTATAAACTGTCCCGGAATTCCGTTTATAGCTCTAGATATATTATATCTAGAGCTATAAACTGTCCCGGAATTCCGGAATGTCTTATTAAGACATTTATCAGAATACGTAGAATAATCGCCAGATTTCAACAAGTGATGTGACAAGAGAACACATCCGCCCGCGCCATGCCACGCCACGCCACGCGGGGGTCACGAGGGGCGTGTCGCGACGTGTCGCGGCGTGTCGGACCCACACCCAACATTATCCTGTCATCATTATCATTTTACGCATGTAACACAGTCTACAAGACAAAATCTGAAGTACTAAAAAGCTCACACTAAGCTAAAACACCCGACATGGATGGAACTTCCCATCTTAACTTACTAGGTGGTAGGGTTTATCCCGCCCGGGTTGGTACCACTGCACTGAATGAAACGTCGGTCGAAACGGCTATATAAATAGTTCGTGTTTTCGTGTGTCCAGTTCAGTGTAGCCGACATGAAATGAAGGGAAGCACTGACATGGCACAACCCCTAGTTCACCCGGTGTTATGGGCTGATATCACGGATGTTGTAGGTGATGTAGCGAACCGTGTCAGTTTCCATAAAAAAACTAGCCTACCCACTACTACTACCCACGTATGTATATTTTCTTTAAAATATATTAAAGAAAATATACATACGTGGAGCAATCCCCTACTCCCCCCAACTTAACTTCGAAACTACCCAGTCAAAAATTTGGAAAAAATAGCGAATAATATATGTATTATAGTTTACAGAAAAAATAAACGAAAATTCGAAGTCTTAAACTTCTCACGGAATGGAATGGATATGGTACGGAATCCTCGCCACGCGAGTTGGACTCGCACTTGACCGCTTTTTTTCTTTTGTTTATAAAATAGCACATGAAGTTAAATCACTCAATGATAAAAAGTTAATGTGTGCGGCCGGTGGTGGTGCGGTGGTGGTGCGGTGGTGGTGCGGTGGTGGTGCGGTGGTGGTGCGGTGGTGGTGCGGTGGTGGTGCGGTGGTGGTGCGGTGGTGGTGCGGTGGTGATGCGGTGGCGCGGCGCAGGCCGCGCGTAGGCGCAGCAGTGGCGAAGTTTTTTATCTTGTTCGAGGATCAAATGTCGGAATTAGTCGCTCCAGTTCCCCGCTCGCGGTTTAGCCGTATATATATAGTTTGTGTAAGAGCTTTGGGAATAGCCAAATTTGGCTATTCCCAAAGCTCTTACACAAACTATATTCATCTTTGAACTGTCAAATGTTCTAAATGTGTACTGTTATCTTGCTTACGTGTTACTTGGGTGTGCGACGTGTAAGGCAACAAACCTATTTGTGACATATGCTGAATTAGGTTGAGTACGGACCCTTAAAATTCTTAACGCTTAATAAATTCTGTATTTCTGTCCTTCCCTTCTTAACGCTTAATAACCAATCTCCGTAAGATTATTATAGACGTTATTAAGCATTACGCATTCCAGGCTTCGATCATAAAAAAGTCTACGATTCCAGGTCGCTTAAATCTGAAAAACAGCCCCGTCGGCAGCATTTATCTGAATAACAATAATCTGTATTGCTATTATTAAAGCAGTACTAAGCTAGTAGCGTTTGAAACAGCTAATTGCTGAATAAACTGTCACCACAATAATATTGTTTACATAATTCTAGTATACAGCTTGATACTGAATAATTGTTTTTATTTTATCTTTAAACTGTTTATGATTCTATGTTTTACTATTATTCAGCTGCTGAATAAAGAATATTATGTGTGTTTTTATTAAGCTTTTTTTGTGTATAATAGAGAGTTTCAAACTAACTTATTCAAATTAAAGACTACATTTGCATTGTTATAGCGCCCATAGCTAAATACCAGCTTAATTAAATTGTAAGTATTTATTTTCACATAAATGAGAATTTTTTTTCACGAAAAAAGTTAAAACAAAGGCGCTATACTTTTAAATGTAATCAATTTAGTGAAAGCTGGACGGGAATTCCACATTATAAAAGGTTTTTGTTCGTTCGATTACAGAACCCTTAAAATCTGATTAATGTAGAAATGTGGTCTAACGAACATTTCTATAATTGTTATTCAGAAGTTAGTGTAATGAAATGAGACTACTCTTTTTCAAGTTATAGCTTAGTAACAAGACTTGTGTGCACTTTTATTCAGCATTATAAAATAAAACAATCGGTCGCCATTACAAATCTTTGTAATTTATACTTACTTACAAGGAAATTACGAGATCACCAATATGCTTAATCTTACAACTACAACATTTTCGACTCGTTTCATGTTATTTTGTTGGATTAAAATTGCTAGAATTAGCTATTTCATCACTTGTACTTTTGTCAACCTAGTATGTATGTATGAAAATACGGAAATACTATTTACAATCAGGTTATCTTGATTATTCACGCGGCTTGTCATAAGTAATGAAAAAAAAGAGACATACTTTCACGACAAAATTACTTGCGTACTAGCAATTAACATGTAGGGGGCCTCTAACTTGTCAATTAAAATTTACTTAGGTACCGATTTTATAAGTTCACCATGTCAAATATCGAAATTATAATCCGCATCTTCTTTTCACAATTTGTATGAATATTGTCTGCAAAAACGTAAACCATAAATTAAATGCCAATTAAATGCTTAATAAATTCTGAATATACTAACCAATTCGACCTAGCTGAATAACTGAGTTGTAAAAGCCTATTAAAAACAATGTGAGCTGTTATTCAAAAGTTATTAAGCTCCTACTAAGATGTTGCTGAGATGTTATTTAGCGTTAAGCATTCAAAATTGGGGCCCTTTTTGCTTGAATAACAGCTGAATAGACGGTATTCAGACGTTATTCAGCTTAGTATTCAGCTTATGCTCATGATGATTGCTCTTACTCAATCTTTATTCAGCATAAACTGACCAACACTGCGGCTGCAGTACGTATCTGGTGACTCGCTCCACATCTGAGTTTGATCTCCTCTAATCTGCCGGCCACGACGATGACGACGCGAGCGAGACGGTGGCGGTGGTGGGACGTGACGGCCGGCATAAATATTCAACGTGCTCGATCGAACCTAACCTGCGCGTGCGACTCTTGCGAGTTGCGAGTGCGGAATTCAGCGTATCTATCCGCTCAGGCTTCGCGTCGTCGTCGCCGCAAAGTAACCGAAATTTCAAATACCACGCTTTTTCAAAATTATATACCTACTTCTAAATAAAGGTGAAGATATGCCCTACTTGATCTGATTCACTTTGCCGCCAACCACAAACAAGAAATCTTCAGTTGTTTTCGAGACTTGGTGTCGCACGAATGTTCGCGCGCGAATTCGGCGCGCCGCGGCCGCAAATAGAAATTATGTTTGGTGTTTTTAGTCAGTACTTTCTTGTGTTTGTGTATTTTGAAAGTGAATGTGCTATTATTGGAGATTCAGTAGTTTCTTGTGTTTGTGTATAAATTCGAAAGTGAATGTGCTATTATTGGAGGTTTTATCCATTCGCGAGTGTTTTTTTATGGAAGCTGACACGGTTAGCTACATCACCTACAACATCCGTCATGTTAGCCCATAACACCGGGTGAACTAGTTGTCATGTCAATGCTTCCCTTTATTTCATGTCGGCTACACTGAACTGGACGGAAAACGCGAACTATTTACATAGCCGTTTCGACCGACAGCGATGTTCCATTCAGTGCGGTGATATCAATCCGGGCGGGATGCTTTTGTATGTTGTCTAATTTTCGGAGACCCATGGAGGCATTTCCCACCAGCGTGCCCCCCCCATTGAACCGTACTTGTTCGTTCAGTACCTACATGCTTTCATAGCGCAACCGGATTGGCAAATGGAGATTAGCAAAGCTAATTCCCAGTAGCAGTTGGAGCCTCAATAGCGATAATATTTAAAAGTAATTGCTACATTTGGAGTGACACATTTTCCTGGTCTACCGGGCCGGGTGCTGGCTGGGTGACCGGGTTGCAGTTAGCACAAACAGACTGGGACATTATCGTATCGTATGTACTGATTAACTGGACTGTGGTTCTTACTAACGAAGGTTCTTACTTCATAATTCGTTAAAGCTTGACTAGGTACGACTTTGTTCATTTTGTCAATTTTCTGTTCATGAAATACATTTTACATACTGGGTTAGTACCACCGTACTGGACGTAGGATGACACAGCAGCCTCTGATGTGTTCTTCTCTAGGCCAGTGTAGCCAGCAATTATTCCAAATGAAAGTCTCCCGTACTTATAGCACCTTCTTTCTGGGGGGTGATATTTGCTGGTCGGAGCATGTGCCATGATTCAGCAATCCATGCCGGATACATAAAAAACAGGCCAAGTGCGAGTCGAACTCGCGCACCGAGGGTTCCTTATCGCCATGTCATGGTCAGCGCCACTCACGCCATCTAGATGGCGTGTTATGAAATGCTTCATATTAGTTAAATGTCATGATTAGTTAAAATGCTTCATAATCTATTCGGTAGATGGCGCGCGCGCATAACTTTTTATTTATTACTTTTCTTATTTTTATTATTCGTTGTTATATCGGCCATAATAACACATATTCTGTGAAAATTTCACCGGGCTACCTATTACGGTTCAAGAGATACAGCCCTCGGACAGACAGATGGACGGACGGACAGACAGACGGTGTAGCCTTAGTAATAGGGTCCCGTACCGGATACGAAACCCTATAAAAAGTGTTTCGTGTCCGTGCGCGCTTCAGAAGTTATACTTCTCTCTATGTTATTACATACATACATAGCGTCACGCCTGTTTCCCGGTGGGGTAGGCAGAGACGTGGAGATCTATGTTATTATTTTAAGTTATATAGTTTTTGAGTGTTTTAGTGTTTTTTTTTTCAGTTTTTGTGTCTTTGAGTTTTTTGAGGGCCTGGACCCCTTCGGGCTCCTCAGCCTCAAATGTATGGGGACTGCTCTGCAAATTATGATGATTGTATGGGGCGAGGGGGTTCCCTTTATTTTTTACTAATTGTTTTTTATTTTTTTATTTGTTAGGATATCCGCCATAATAAATTAATAACACATATATAATACAATGTGAATACTGTGAACATTTCAACCGGCTAACTATGGCGGTTCCAAAAATACAGCCATCGGACGGACCGACAGACGGACAGACAGACAGACGGCGTAGGACGGACAACTAAAAAATGATTGTTCAATAGTGTAGCCGTTTGGGAAGCATATCTTCCAGGAAGAACAAGGAAGGAAAATACATACAGAAAAGATTTCTAAAAAACGTCAATTTAGTTTTAGTATCATAAAAACGCAGTATCTCCCCCCAATATTTCCCCCCAAGTACAGTCTCGGGTCCTTCAAGAGTGGCGTGAATGGGCACCTGTCAGGCCGGCATGGCATTCGCAACCCCCGCATACGACCGAATGTCCACGGGCGTCATTAGACACCTTATGGGTGGCTCGGCGCCAAATTGGCGCCAAAATGTCGCGCTGTCAAAAAAAACATCTCATAAAACAAAGTAACTTACTCCATGACCATTCCTTACAGATTTATTATTAGTAGTTTATGTAATGTGTGTATCAAGTATCTATTGTTAGTATATAAATAATACATATATAAGTATGCTTCTATGTATTCTTATTTAGTATGATAAATATATCCTATTTTTATGTAATATATTCTAGTATTTTACCTACATAGATATATAATATTATATCCCTTATAATAAGTTTTCAAGAAAGTCAGGTTGACTGGCAGAGATTGCATTAGGTAATAAGTCCGCATTTTGTAAAATCGTTGATTGGAAAGCAATAAAGCATATTCTATTCTATGAAAAGACACAGGTTAAAGTTGGCACAGCCTGGTGGCTCTCCCACAGTGTGACCCACCAACAAAGGGATTATTTGATTGGAGGTAAAGTATGAACATAACGCTATACTTACTTAATTTAATTCGAGGAAGCGACGGGTGAGTGTTGGCGCCGATGGTGACCCACATGTATGCCTCTTCACATTTTAGGGTTCTGCAGTTCTGCAGCATCCTTTAGAAACTTTTATGCCGAAACTCATTGGCAATAGTTTTAGTATTCAATCTCATACAATTCAAATAGGATTTCATTTATTCTTACTTACTTAAGGCGCCTAGTAACGCCAACGGCGTAGCGCGTAGTAGTTTTCATAAGGGTTATTTTTTTCATAAATTGCGATCCTTCGCATTAGAACTATGAAAAGCGTGTGATCGATAGATACGAGTATAACAAATGGCGTCATTTTGCTATAAAAAATCCATTCAAATTCTCTTTTTGAATGAAATCTAGTTTCTGAGATCAAGTCTTCAATGTTCACGCGGAAGAAAAAATCGATATTTGGTTACCGTATAGTTTGTATAGAAAATGATAAAATTTTACAACCAAAAACGTGTGATCGATAGACAAAGAATATTGTTCTATATTTTGCAGTAGTTTTTATACTTTGGATTGGTCTATTTATCACTGGCTACTTGTTCAAAAAGCCACATGTGGCGTTAGTAGGCGCCTTAAAGATACTCGTATCTGAAAAACTACGCCTACTGGGCAGCGGATGCGTCCTTATTTAATCGACCTACCACGGATGCGCGCACCTACTGGTTCTGTAGGTCTTATAATCACAGAACCGGGAAAATGTGGAACGCACTTCCTGCTCATCTATTTCCTCCCAAGTACAGCCTGGGGTTTTTCAAAAGTGCCGTGAAAAGGCTCCTACCAGGCCGGCATGGCATTTGCAATCCACGTGCATCACAGAATGTCCATAGGTATCGTTGGACACCTACTTGTAGGTGAAAAGATGCCACATGTCACGCAATCCATAAAAATTTGTACCTGAAATTCAAATCTAAAACAAAAATTTCTAATAGCTCGTGTTTTAAGTCCAGTGTAGCCAGCACAACATATATGTTTGTATATATATGTTCCTTATAAACCAATCTACGATATATAAGGTCTTTCAATAGTGGGTAACGATACGCTAAGGGGTGTATTTGTATCAGATACTGATCACGTTCCCATACCAATTTTTTTTTTACGACATAAAAACATACTTGTTAAGGTGAAATACGCGCACTTCACGTATTAAATTTGAGGAGTGAGTAGGTTTTTTATACCGTGATCAGTATCTCATACACATACACCCTTAGCGTATCGTTACTTACTAATGAAAGACCTTATATTATAATGTATATTGTATTTAGGTAGGTACACCATTCACGGATCCTTTTATTTTCACACAAATTGGAGATGTACCTCGCAAACACTTTCGAGTGGTAATTATAATCCGTCTGAAGCTGTCGGCCGGGTGCGAGAATGTTGCGGCGTGTTGCGACGTGTTGCCCCTCGTACAACACGAGGGGGGTCATTATCCTCAAATTGTTTCCCCGAGACGACGCCTTCCGGGTTCTTATGCCGTCATTATAACATGTTTTCAATTTCCTTGGCGATATTTGCATAAATACTTCAGTAATCACTTAAATTTTCACATTTTGTGAAGCTATCAAATTTGCTAAAGATTTGAGGAGCTAGGTCTTCGTTTTTAGGTTTCCGTATCCCGTACGGAAGCCTATTACTAAGCCTCCGCCCGTCCGTCCGTCCGTCTGTCCGAGGGCTGTATCTCTTGAATCGTAATAGGTAGCCCGTTGAAATTTTCACGGAATATGCGTTACTATGGCGGATATAACAACAAATAATAAAAAAAGAAAATGTTTAAAATTAAGGGGGCTCCCATACAAGAAAAATCGATTAATCACACTACTGAATAATAGATGGCGCCACAGGCTTTTATACATTGCATTGATTGAAAGACAAAAGATAGGCGGATAATAGCAGATAGATACGGAAACCTCCGCGCGCGAGTAAAACTCGCACTTAACAGATTTTTTTGATGGATAGCATAACTTGTTGGATAGCATATAAACAGTCTTATCTTTTGATTTGTCAGCTTCGGTAGCTTAGTGGTGCAGTCGGTGTGCTTGGATGGGTGACCGCTCGACCGTTGGAGGCTGACCGTGGTTCGGATTCCACGTAAAACTGTAGGTCCATTCCCTTCTTACCTTACTTATAGGTGGTAGAGTTTATCACGCCCGTATTGATACCACCGCACTGAATGAAACGTCGGTCGAAATGGCTATGTAAATAGTTCGTGTTTTCCGTTCAGTTAAGTGCAGCCGACATGAAATGAAGGGAACCACTGACATGGCACCTAGTTCACGTGTTATGGGCTGACATCACGGATGTTGTAGGTGATGTAGCTAACCGTGTGAATTTCCATAAAAAAAACATTGCTCCCAAGAGAAGCTATCAATCAATCAATCAATATATCATATCAATACTAATAATAAATCTGTAAGGGGTGGTCATGGAGTAAGTTACTTTGTTTTAGGAAATATTGAGTTTGTAGCCTCTATGTATGATACTAAAGCTAAATTGACGATTTTTAGAAATCTTTTCTGTATGTATGTATGTATGTATGTATGTTCCTCCATAACTCCTTAAGCCATCATCCGAATTTGATGAAACTTAGTACAAGCCCATTTTACTATACGGGACACAGGATAGGCTAACTAAAATTCACTTCCGGCTACGCTAAGATGTGGCTCCCATACAAATCGAATCGAATTAAAAGCGGCGCGGCGCGGCGGCGGCGGTTTGTGGCTAGCTAGCGGAGGCTGGCGGCGGAGGCGGAGGCGTGGGGCGCGGCGCGGGGTGCGGTCTGGCCGAGCGCGGTGTGTGTATGCATTGTCTCGAGCCAGAGGTTTACTTCATTAGGTATCTATGTGATTAATTTTAGGTGCAAACCAAACAAATTTTAGGTAAATGTGTTGTTGCAAGTCGATGCTAGCGGATATTTACTTAACTGGAGTTCCTATTTGATTTAAGTTATTTGATCGTATGTTTATTATATTGTACGTAGTGTAGTATGCGCGCACTATTAGCGAAAAGATACGTATTTTTACCCGACTACGGCGAAGCGAAAATGAGAGTTATGTGTTTGACCGGTATGTATGTATGTATGTATGTATGTATGTATGTATGTATGTATGTATGTATGTATGTATGTATGTATGTATGTATATATGTATGTATGTATGTATGTATGTATGCATGTATGTATGTATGTATGTATGTATGTATGTATGTATGTATGTATGTATGTATGTATGTATGTATGTATGTATGTATGTTCATCTGTTCCCTCATACATAACTTCGAAACTACTTATCATAATTTGACAAATGAGGTATCGTTGGATGCGTCTTGCTTGACGCTGGATAGAGGCTATGTGACGTCCCTTAAAATTGTATATGGCGCCCTCTAAAGGACATAAAGTCATGACCTAAAAAAATTTTTTTTATTGATGTCGTATTTGGGATCAAATGAAAGGGCTTAATTAACACATTTCAAAAATTTATATATTGTTAGCTGTTGCTTTCGGATTTACTTGCATGCATCCGATAATTGGGAATAATTTCTAAAATCAGGCCTCACTCCGAACCTACCCAAAATACATCCTACTAATATTATAAACGCGAAAGTTTGTGAATGAGTTGCGTTCAGGAAGACGATAAACGTACTCAAAGAAAGTAAGTAACTAATGGCGAGGCCGAAGGCCGAGCTGCGTTCGGGAAGACTATAAACCTTCTCGAAGAAAGTAAGTCACAAAAGGCGAGGCCGAAGGCCGAGCTTCGTTCAGGAAGATCCTAAACCTTCTCGAAGAAACCAAGTAACAAAGGGCGAGGCCGAAGGCCGAGCTGCGTTCAGGAAGAGGATAAACCTTCTCGAAGACAGTAAGTAACTATGGGCGAGACCGAAGGCCGAGATGTGTTCAGGAAGAAGATAAACATTTTCGAAGAAAGTAAGTAACAAAGAAGTTACTTCTTCAAGAAGATTTATGGTCTTCCTGAACGCAGCTCGGCCTTCGGACTCGCTCACTGTTACTTACATTCTTCGAAAAGGTTATCCTCTTTCTGAACGAAGCTCGGCCTTCGGCCTTGCCCTTTGTTACTTGCTTTCTTAAAGATGGTTTATCCTCTTCCTGAACGCAGGTCGGCCTTCTGCCTCGCCCATAGTTACTTACTGTCTTCGAAAAGGTTTATCGTCTTCCTAAACGCAGCTCGGCCTTCGGCCTCGCCCTCTGTATCTTACTTTCTCCGAGAAGGTTTATGGTCTTCCTGAACGCAGCTCGGCCTTCGGCCTCGCCCTCTGTTACTTTTTTCGGAAAGGTTATCCTCTTCCTGAACGCAGCTCGGCCTTCGGCCTCGCCCATAGTTACTTACTGTCTTCTAGAAGGTTTATCGTCTTCCTGAACGCAGCTCGGCCTTCGGCCTCGCCCTTTGTTACATACTTTCTTGGAGAAGTTTTATGGTATTCCTGAACGCAGCTCGGCCTTCGGCCTCGCCCTCTGTTACTTACTTTCTTTGAAAATGTTATCCTCTTCCTGAACTCAGCTCGGCCTTCGGCCTCGCCCATAGTTACTTACTGTCTTCGAGAAGGTTTATCGTTTTCCTGAACGCAGCTCGGCCTTCGGCCTCGCCCTTTGTTACTTACTTTCTTCGAAAAGGTTACCTTCATCCTGAACGCAGCTCGGCCTTCGGCCTCGCCCATAGTTACTTACTGTCTTCGAGAAGGTTTATCGTTTTCCTGAACGCAGCTCGGCCTTCGGCCTCGCCCTCTGTTACTTACTTTCTTCGAAAAGGTTACCCTCATCCTGAACGCAGCTCGGCCTTCGGCCTCGCCCATAGTTACTTACTGTCTTCGAGAAGGTTTATCGTCTTCCTGAACGCAATTCCGCCTTCGGCCTCAAAAAGTTACTCACTTTCTTCGAGACGGTTTATCGTTTAAGTACCTGAATCCAGCTCGCCCTTAGTTCTTCCTTTGAAATACGAATTTCACGCGAGCGAAGCCGCGGGCAAAAGCTAGTACTAATAATAAATCTGTAAGGGATGGTCATGGAGTAAGTTACTTTGTTTTATGAGGTACTGGGTTTGTAAACTCACATGTACGAGTATGATACTAAAACTAAATTAACGATTTTTAGAAATCTTTTCTGTATGCAATGTATGTATGTTCCTCCATAACTCATAAACCGATCATCCGAATTCTATGAAACTTAGTACAAGCACATTTAACTATACGGGACACAGGATAGGATAAATAAAATTCAGTTCCGGTTACGCTAAGATAAAGTGGCTCTCATACAAACCGAATTTTTCCGCACGCCGAAATAAAGGTGCGGTAGCGGGCTTACTTACTTTCCTCTTTTTAAATACAAATATCACGCGAGCGAAGCCGCGGGCAAAAGCTAGTTCATAATAAAATTATATTGGTGCAAGAATCTGGCAACCCATGAATTACTCTCTCCAGTTACACTGTATTGTTGAGCTTAAACAAAGGTGAGGCGGGTCAATGGCTGGCTGGCTGAGCCCATAATAAAATCTAAGGCAGGCATTTAGTCTGTGAACTGAAAACACTATGAAAATACGAGCACGCCACCGCCGCCGCGCCGGTAACAGTGCATCACAGAAACACAAAGCGTCTAAACTGCCCCGTGCGCAAGCTACCGCGTCCTACATAACAGTTGTATCTCAAAATAAAAACCAAGAAGTCGCGTGAATGTACTATTTTCTTGCACAGTACATATCTTGAATAACTAGAGGCTTGGTCTAGCTGAGTGGTATCCAACTGTTTTCGCCTTAAGAGCTACTTACTTCCATATTTCCCTCAAGCCCAACGGGCATCTTCAAGTAGGTGCAGTACCTATGTATGACGTTTACCTATACATTTTAATAGGATACCGGTTATTTAGATTTTCAGACAAATTTACAAAATTCATATGAATTTTTTTATGACAGCATGACATTTTTGACATATTCTGGACTCAACGTATTTTCACATAAATTTTTTAGATTTTTATTTTCGCGATATTATTTCAGTGTTTATGTTTATTGGAACGTCTGTGCCCGGGCGCCTAAAATAAGACCGCATGTTACCCGGGGGGGAGGGGGTTGGGGGCGCGTACTATCGGTTGTACACCGCTGGTTTGGTTAGCTAGATACATGAGAATCTAATCACAGACGTTAATCATTTACCATGCCACGGTTTGTAAACGCGGTCTTTTTGGCCAACGTTTTTCCACTATGTTGGAATAACTGTTATTATTCCGAGGTTTATGGCGGGAATGATTTACAGGACAGGGCAGGAGGAGTCCAACCAAGCTCGACCGCGTTGTAGTTTGGAGCAGATTTATGCGTCACGAAGCCCTTTGTCGGCGAGTGTGAGAGACTAGGTAAGTAGGTAACATGTCCTATGCAAGTGCAAGATGCATTTAGCTTTTCATAAAACCTAAGACACAAAAGTGAGCTTATGGCACATAAGTATCTCGTCTTGCAGTAGGCGAGGCAATCATCTTATAATTGTATCTAAACTAAAAATAATAACAATATATAATATATTGTGCCCATAGTCGTTTCGGCGCATGGGCTGATAGCGAAGAGCCTCGACGACCACCTTGAGAGGCTCTCGCTGAGTGGTTGGGTCAAGGGCCAGATCCAGAAGGCAGCCCTGCTCGACACTGCACGCATCGTCCGGAGGTTCCTCTCTTTGGGACCCGACCATCGGTAGCTTGGGTCCGCCCCGCCGCCGGTGCACATAGGGGCCTTAGTATGGAGAGAGTTGGCGAAAACTCGAAAAGTAAAAATTAAGATTAGAGCTTTTATTTTTATGCGAATATAAAGTTTATTGACCCCCGCAGCGACATGTATCGTCAAAACTATGAACGAACTACAGCGCTCGCTGCAATAACAGTCGTAAGTTGCTCATTCTCGCGAGAGTGCTTGCCTGCGACAAATTAGTACCTCGAGTGAAATGTTTAAAATTATTTTGTGTTCGCTTTGTTATTGATGAATTAACTATTTTTGCAATGGGTGATGTATCTGCAGGTGTGTACTTTGTTTTGTCATTATTACTTTATATTTACACTAAACTAAAGTAGCTTAACATATATAAGACAAAGTGCAGTCGAAATCTCCTAGAAAATAAAAATTGTAAATACTTGCTGAAAGGTTTAGTAATGCGCCAAACTAGATCAAGCTGGAATTTATCTTTTTTCTTGTAAGTGAACTTATCTAATATTATCACAAAAAAAAGTTTGCACATATTTGCACTATTTTGATTTATAATTAAATATTCAAGTCCCGTCGAAAGTATCAGTTTTCAAGCGGGTAACTACCTGAGTCAGATTTCCGTTACGTACACCTTAGTACGATCTCACTGGTAGTATTATTCAAAGGTACCAAACCCTTCCCCTCGCTAGGGGTAATCCCCGTTGGGTACCCTGCTCCCACCCCCTACACCCTTCCCCTCACCCCCTCTGTCCGCCAGGATAACTAATTTTTTACTTTACTTGCCCTGTTTTTATTCTGCTTGCCTATTTTTAGTGTTGGTTCAGTTCCGAAGACAATGCAATGTCAACCATCGAGCTGGTCTGATGATGGAGACGAAAGGTGGCCATAGGAACGTCTAAACTATACACATGATAAACCCTTCGTGTTTGAGCTCGTTGGATTTGTCTTGACAAGCAATTACTTTAGACCTAGGTGGTGTCCAGGGTCTGATGATGAAGACGGAAGGGGCCATAGGAACTTCTAAACTACACAAGATAAACTCATCGTGTTTCGGCTCCTTTGATTTGTCTTGATGAGTAATAACTAAAATGCACAATATAAAAAATAAAAAAAAAACCCCACAAAAACAAGCTTTAATAAGTATTGAAAAAAATTAAGCTGTAAAAAATAAAAGGTTGTCGCAATGAAATAAATTCGCACCTTTTTATGAATATTTCGCAACAAGCCTTTAAAAGCTAATTTTTTCAATATAAAAGCTTCTTTTTAATTTTTTTTTATTTAATATTTTTTTTGTTTTGTTATTAATATTATTTCTTTAATAAATTATGATTATTTAGCTACCACTAATGTAGTTTTATTATTTTTTTGATAATTAAACACTGCAGCAATTATCGCCAACTTTTGCTCATTTTGGCCCCTATGTGCGGTGGTGGAAACTCCATTTGTTTTATAATAATTTTATGTATAATTTTTGTATATTTTAGGTATAGTTAGTTATATGTAAAATTATTGTCAATAGATGTGTAAATAAATGAGTAACACTATCTACGTATTTTATTGCCAAATAAGGAACTTCGAATTAATCGTACGGAACCGGTGAAAAACTGTAGGTCCCTTCCCTTGCCTCTTACTAGGTGGTAGGCTCAAATTGTAGCCGACTGGGTTGGTACCACCGTACTGGATGTAAGATGGCTGCCGCATAGCAGCCTCGGTTGTGTTCTCTTCTGGTCCAATATAGCCAGCAATTGAAAGGGAAGTCTTGGGTATGGCACCTACCTACTCGGAAGTGATATTGGCTGGTCGGAGCATGTGCTTTTGCCCCACTGGCACAGTCAGCCACTCATACCGGATTACATAAAAAAATTGGAGTGTCTAATAACTCTCGTTTTGCTTCGCGCAGTAGGGTAAAAGAGTAGTAGTTTTCATATCCTTTCAAAAATATTTAGATTTTGGAACCAGGTCTTTACTGAGGGTCTAAACTGACAACAGGAAACATTCCTCGGAGGTTCAACTATCTCCCTCTTCCCACTTCTTCATTCCAATGATGTGTTTAGAATTTTTTTTTGCGACGCTCCAATGCTCTACACACCAAGAATACTCATGATACGTAAACATATCGCTGAATTATATTAAAAATAAAACTTCTGAATATTATTAGATCTACTACTAAATAAAAATCCTACAAGTGAATTTTAGCTAGTTCGTTAATTTTAAGATATTATAGGTATTATTTTATATACTTCTTGGTGTCCAGAACCCCCGTACACACTCCTATAAATTTAGGTACATCCTTGCTCCCTTTCTACCCTCATCCATCCGCTCTTCATTACCTAAAATACTAAGGAAAGCTGTTGTAATAAAAAAAAAACAAAAAAACAGTCGAATTGAGAACCTCCTCCTTTTTTTGGAGTCAGTTCAAAAGAGGTGACGCTTTGCAACAAAGAACGTGTTGGAGGCTGCACAGACACAGGCTCTACAGTAACGGCGCTGTGTGTACATCGTTCATCAATTTCGGAACACGGCGCGCCGTGCGGTTACAGGGAACACGGCGCGCCGTGCGGTGTCAGGGAACACGGGGCGGCGCGCCGTGCGGTGCTAGGTAACACCGGCTCGCGGCACGATATCTTCCCAGACAATGCACCGCATGTGCAGATCTACACAAACAATACGCGGGGTCTGTTATAGGCAGAATTTTCATATTGGGGGCCAACGTGGGCTAACACTGTTAATTGATTTTAAATGAAAAAATATTTATTTCTCCTATAAAATTTAACAATTTGATTTTTAACATTTAAAAAAAAATTCCGACATGAAATGAAGGGAAGCAAGCTGACGTGGCACCAAGTTCATCCGGTGTTATGGGCTGACATCGCGGATGTTGTAGGTGATGTAGCGAACCGTGTCAGTTACCATAAAAAAACCGGTGCAGCTATTATGTTGACTTTCCAATCACATAAAATCTTTAGATATATTGGTTCTGTGCATGTCCTGTGTGCCTCATATTATCCTCGTACATGCATGCAGCGACCCCCAGAAAATTTCTCTGCTGTTATGGCGCAACAAAGACGAAATGCAATATTTTCGTGAACGTTTGTCTCTATATGGCATGGTATTTTCGCGTAGGTCTTTCACCACATCCCAAAGTTTAATTTGTGAAGAATACCGCATGGCATTCAACTTATCTTCTATGTTTCAAGTTTTTGGTGTACAAGTATATTATGATTTTGATATTTCATGCGTCACGGGATCGACAAGGGCCGCTCGGTTAGTTCAGTGGTGCGCGAACGAGCGCAATGGTACACGGTTTCGGTATCACCGAAATTACCGGCATCAGCTGTAAATGACCAAAATGTACATTCTGTTGTTATACGAATATCACTACATCACAAAAACCTTTCCCTGACTCCCCTTAAGGTGATGTGAGACTGCGTCAGACTCGAATTTCAAGAAGTGTACCGCCAATATTACTTACCTGATAGATTCAGTTTTAATATATGTAAAAGTTCATCTATCAGCGCAGATCGATAGCTTTTTTTTATTGAGATCACCTACAACATCCGTGATGTCGGCCGATAATACCGGGTGAACTTGGTGCCACCGACCTTTCATTCAGTGCGGTTGAATACACGATTTGATTAACTTCGCTCGATAGAAAAAAATCATGAACATGCCTCGGAATTTAGTTATAAAAACGTATTTAAGGCAACATGACCAAATCAAAGGCTTTGGAAAAAAAATATTTTATTTGTTGAATATATATCTAAATCCGTAGCTTTTTACTATTTTGTTTCGATTCGTAGTTTAAAAAAAAAACAACAAATTTTTGATTGATTGATTGCGTTGCATCCTACTCCAACCAGCGAAAGCGGCGCCTTGAAAGAGAAGTACGGGTGAATACGGTTGACAGGGCCTTTTTGCAAAAGTGCCGTAGCAACGATTTAGCAGCGATGCCATGTGCTCACGAGTGCGTCCACGTTCGCTCGCATGTGTAAAAATCGCAAGCAACTCAGTTGAGCCGTTCTAGAATTCCAAGCGAACCGACTGTGTAAATATGGAGATTACGACAAGACACCCTACGCAATTTCGAACATGGACCAATCGATCATAAATTCAGCATCAGCCAATCAGGGCGAGGAACCGCGACCCCTCCAGCAAGTAACGCCATCGATATCCGCTCCGCCCACGATCAACAAGAAACATATTACCCACAATTTCGTACCATAAGAGTGGGAAATTGCACCGATTTACAAACCCCGGGCCTCGAATCTACGACTGTGATTTATGCGACTGGATGATGAACCCACTGACCGTGTGCTCCGAGAACAATGAGTTGAAGCCAAGATTGCAGAATTTATTTCTGTATAAAAGGTCGACGGGATTCTTTCGCAAGCTATCTATAGCCTCAAAAATTTACATAACATTTTATGAAATTGTTTTAAATAAATAGGTTAGTCAGTCAAAGCGGCGGGTGGCCGAGTGGTTTGGGCATCGGCTTCTCATGCGAGAGGTCCGCGGTTCGAATCCGGTCGGCGTGTGCCAATGAGTTTTTTCTGACGAAAAAATTTACGTGCATACCTACACCAGTCCTGCTGCTTCACCATTCGGAACCGGTGTAAAACTGTAGGTCCCTTCCCTTGCCACTTACTAGGTAGTAGGCTCAAATTGTAGCCGACTGGGTTGGTACCGCCGTACTGGATGTAAGATGGCCGCATAGCAGCCTCGGATGTGTTCTCCTATAGTCCAGTATAGCCAGCAATCCAGGGAAGTCTCCGGTATGGCACCTACCTTCTCGGAGGTGATATTGGCTGGTCGGAGCATGTGCTTTGGCCCCTCCGACTCAGCCACCCATACCGGATTACATAAAAAAAAGTCAGTGAGCGCTTATGCGTCCCCTGCTGAACCTACAACCTTCCAATCCTCCCGACCAGGGTCCTACTTCCTAAGCACAATCGCCTAGGACTCTCGCTGCCCGAAGCTGCGCCTCCGCCAGCGACATCCTAGCATTATGCCACTCTCGTGGTGGAGTACAGAACACACCAGGTTCCCGGAGACGGGCGCGTTGGCTAATCGTCGGCGTCTTGACAAACGGCCGGCTCGCTCTGCGGAGACGTTAATAAGTTGTCGGTTCGAACGTTGAATAAGAGGCCGAGTCGAGCCGGGTGGATCTCGGGGTCAACATCTCATGCACCTGCCAGCCGATTCCAACTACGTCGATACCGAGAAGTTTCGATAGATAGATAGAAACACTTTATTGCCCCAAAAAAACCATTTTACAGAAACAAACAATAAGTGATTTACATAAGGGGCAAAGGCGGGCTTATCTCTTACAGGGATTTCTCCCAGTCAACCTTTGGATGTTTGAGAGTCGTATGTTGTAAGATATAAGTAGGTAGTAGCAAAAGACTTGAGTGTGGGAATGTAAAATATAATACGGAAAATAACTGTGATAATCTATAATATACACTACATATAAGTACGTACTAGTTTATTAAACGTATAAATTTACTATTTATAAATTAAATTAAATGCATATGAATTACAGTTTATATAATACATAATACCTAAATATATACATACATACTTGTCCATTCCGAATTAAAGGATTTTTTTAGCTTTTGACTTCACACTGACGGAGATAGTAACAACTTTAAGTGTTTTTTGAATAACGGAAGCGACTTACAGTGCCGTATACATATAGTGAGGTAGTACATTCCACAGCCAGAGAAACAGAAGTTTCGGTAGATAGAAAATACTTTATTGCCCCAAAGAACATTTAACAGAAATAAGCCCAATCTAATATTTCCATCAAGTACAATGGCGGACTTATCCTTTACAGAGATTCATTCCAGTCAACCTTCGGTTTAAAGAATCTTTATTATCTCAAAGAACGTGTGAACATTCGCTTATAGTGATTACAAATTGTTACAAAGCAAATAAGTACTTAAAATTAAATTTTAAAACTAAACATATGATATGATAATGCACAACAAATTTATGTCCTCGACGTATGATTGGTAAAGATAATTAAGTAATCAAACAAAAATATTCAGTAAACAGACGGACAGACCGACAGACAGACAGACAGACACACAGAATTGCAATATTGATAAAAGGTACCTAAGTATAAAACTTTAGTCATTTTGGAAGAATTTTTTTACACTTAATTTAAACACATTATCTGATTCTAAGTCTCTTATCTCTTTTGGTAGTTTATTAAAAAGTTGTGCGCCATCGAAAATCATGTTTGTTTTGCCATAATTCGTTCTGACTGTTGGAATGCGTACGTTTCTCGCGTTTCGTGTGAAGTGTGCGTGCACCTCACTGTTTGTTATAAATGTAGTTTCAGAGTGAGTATTACCTTTTATTATATTTCTTATTAATATGCACATGTTATACTTGTTTTATGTTCATTAGACTAGTTTCTCGGTACAAGGTTTCCGTATGGGTTAGACGATCGTAAAGAAAATGAAATAGAACCTTTATAACATTGTTCTGGGCGATGGATACTCATGGAGGGTGGATATTCCAGCACTTCCCCATACTGTCACGAGATATTGGAGGTGAGGCTGAACAAGTGAGCTTTGATGTTTGAGAGTAGATTGATACGGTGAAGTTTTAGTAAGTAAGTAATAGCGTTGAAAATAAAATAATATCGACACCTACTTATATGAATACATACAAATAACAAGATGTATAAAATGAATTATAAAAAAAAATATATAACAAAACTTGGTCCAAGTTTAACGCGATTCCGCCGTCCCCTTTCCACCTCCGCACAACGCGCACTGGGTAGGGATTGCATTCCTATACGCTGGACTTACCGCGGATCTGGTAAACTCTGGAACGCCTCTCCCTGCCAACATCAGCATGGCTCGCTACATTCCTCGCTGGGTAACTTTCAATTCATCCTTTGAACAACCAGCGCCATACACTATGCTTGCCGCAAAATAGTTTGAGACTATGTACATACTTGGAATAGAGCCTGCTGCATGCGGAAATCGAACAGAGCGTCCTCCATATTAGAATGGGCTTTGAGGAACGCTCCTGGTGGAGTCGCGCGATTAATTTGAGTGCGACTTTTGATATTAGGAGGAGATATCGGAAAGGAGGACTATGATCGATGATGGTGCGAACTCGGATTGTGTGACTGGTGAGCCGCGACCTGGTGCTGGGTCGCGCAGGCTGCCTGTCCCGGGTGCTGCGTGGCTGTGCACGGGTTCCTCATGTGCTTACGTAATTCTGAGGGGCTGACGATTATGAGAGGAGAGAAGTTATAGTACGAGCATATTTATATAAACTTGCTAGAAAAAAACTATTAAATTCAAGCTTATAAAATGCATAAATACGAGATGCATACCACAAAATTTATGAGGCAAATGTGAGTGGAAGAGTCGGGAAGGGTTTTTTTTTTTTTATGGAAACTGACACGGTTGGCTACATCACCTACAACGTCCGTGATGTCAGCCCATAACACCGGGTGAACTAGGTGCCATGTCAGTCTTCCCCCTTTGATCTTTGATTTGAGGGTCGCCCTAGCTAGACGCACGTACCTGGACCAGATCGGGCATGTGCTCAAAAAGGGTCAAGTGCGTAGTACCCGTAACAGACGAGCATGCATGGAGAACATTATGGGAGTGGAAGAGGCGGCAGAGGTGTGTCAGGATCGTGGCAAGTGGAGATCCCTTGTCTCTGGCTACCCCACCGGGAAACAGGCGTGACGCTAATTTATGTATGTATGTATGCATACCACACGCTGTATCCCGACAATCGGAATGAGCAGAGTAATCGTTGTTGTGCTATAAGTACTCTTATAAATTTAGGCACACAACCGGCCACCACATTTAGCAAAGTATTTATATTTTCGAAATTAAGGCACGAAGACCCACCTGCTGTATGACTCGGTGGAACGACCGTGCCGAGGTGAGAGGGGGCTACCCTGTCGCCCTTTAGCACGGCATCGTATCCTTATCCCTTAGTCGCTTTTAATGACATGCACGGGGAGAGATGCAATGGGGCTATTCTTTAAAAATAAACGAACGAGCAGTTAGCATCGCTCAGGTGGACTGATAGTGTAGGTAGAGTGAAACAGTACAGGTGCGAGCTATTGAGAGGGTCGAGTCGTGAGCGTGTTGCCGGCACGAGCACCTAGATACATTGGTGCGGCCGGTTGAGATGCTATCGCGCCACGATACCACCGCTTCGTATTTGTCGAGCAAGCGAGGGTGCGCCTGCCCTGGTTGTACGGGAGGTTGGGGGCATGGAAGAGGGGTTTGGGGCTACTGTCGCGGTTATTGGTGTTACACGTGCATACGGCCTGAGACACGCACCGCACGCACCTCTTTTTTAACACTGAAAATGTTTTTTCGATCGCTTCAGTAAGTATAGCCCCTCATTTTCGCTGAGAGTGTGAAATCGTCGTGGTGTCGCGAGTTTTGGGGCTACGCAAGTGGTTGAGGGCTCAAAAGACGCGTATCAGCTGATTTATGAGTCATAAATCAGCACATGTATGACAGATGCAGCAATTCATGACAAAGTGAAAAAAATAATTTAATATGAAATTGTATGAAGTTATATAGCCACCACACTGCCTCATGCATGAAGCAGGCCAGTCTCCACAAACAGCACCGGTTCACGAGCACCATACCCTGGGCCAGCCAGCGTCTCCCTCGACCATATTATAGGGTTGAAAACGACCCGAATATATAAACTGAATAAAATTCGTATCCGTCGTGCGTCGGCCGTCTGTGGTAAACAGCGAACAAAAGTTCTTAGAACTTCGCAATTTTCTAAAGTCTTTATCAGACTGTAATTGTGTGAGACGGGCTCCTGACAAATAAATATAAAAAAATAATTTCTCTCTTTCTCGTCTTCAGACCTTCAGAAGTCGGCGTAGCATACCCCAAGAGACCCCAAAATCTAGGTTAAGTTATTTCTTCTGGCGTTCCTATTGTTTTCAGAACCTTGGCATTTATACGGTGATCTAGCTAAACTAAGTACCCACAGAGGTAAGCTCCTATATAACATAAGTCGTTAGCTATCTGTTCCCCACGCTCTCCGCAAGATCCTCGCGTGGCGGTGAGCCCAGTCGTACCAGCACAGACCAGAGAATAAAGACCAGATGGGCGACCAAGCATTTTCCGCCTCGGCGTATTATGCGGAGAGTCCCGCATATGACAGAGGATGCCGACATCTTTGCACGCTCTCTTTGGCGGTAAGAATTTTGAAAACGCCGTATTCCCATGCAGACTGTTCTTGAGGGCCGTCTAGCCTCCTTTTCTCGCCTCTGCGTCCGACAAAGTTAGGAGACATTGTAATGGCTGAGGAGAGCATATTAATCCGATGATGGAGCACTTCCTGATGATTCACCGCGCGAGAGATGCGGAGGCTGTAAATCTTTGCATTATATTAACCGACTCCTCTGCTACTGGGTCCTCCAAATTAGGGTTCGCTTTGATCGTTGGAGTGTCGAAAAAAATTGTATAGTCGCACTAGTGACACAATTCGGATCACAATGCGAACAAGGGAAGCCAGAGCACATGTTCAGACCAGCAAATACCACCTCCGAAGAGGTGCCATGCCGGAGACGTCCCTTTGGATTGCTGGCTATTCCAAGAACACAGCCAAGGCTGCTATGCGACCGTCTTTCGTTCAGTGTAGGGTTTTATATATTGTTTATTAACCGATTTCTTTAGCCTCTATTGACAGTACACTGCGCTCAGATTTGTCATATTTATTACATTATAACATTCTGCCAGTTCGGTTATCACAGCGAAGAAGAACTGACAAGAAACCTCACTGGATTTTTTTTCGATTTGCACTTAGTCTACTTAACAAAAATGTTTGCCACTACCTAAAGACCCATATGCTGGTTTATGACAGATGCAGCAATTCATGACAAAGTGTAATTTTTAAATATGAAATTGTATGCAGTTATATACCCACCACACTGCCACATGAAGCAGGCCAGCCTCCACAAAAAGCACCCGTTCACGAGCACCACACCTGGGCCAGCCATCGCCTATACTGACCCAGTCGTCTACAATTTGAGCCTACCACCTAGTAAGGGGCGAGGGAAGGTACCTACAATTTTACACCGGTTCTGAACGGTGAAGCAGCGTAAGCAAGTGTAAGCAAGTAACATCTTCAGTTGTAGACCGGATTCGAACCTCGGACCTGGAAATGAAGAGTCCGACGCCAAGTCCACCTGTCGTCGACTACCAAAGTAATGAAATGTCAAGTGAGTGTTTAGGGGAAGCACTGGCATGACCTCTTGTTGTTTCGAGCAGCTATACTCTAGCTGGTGATGTAACCGATCATGTCAAGTCCCTAAAAGGTCATCCAGTTATGAATGGAGAGTCAGTATTAGAGGACGGGGCAGCACAGCGCACCTCCGCGCCGCGCGCCGCGCGCCCGTTCGCATATCTCCAAAGTATACTACGGGGAATTCACGAAACCCTTTTTATTTATTTGTTATGTTTTTGGCAATATTCCGTACGGTACCACCGCGCATTTTGCTTACAAAGCAGGCCGAGGGCCGCGGCACCAGGTGCACGCGCACGCGCACGCGCCGACGACACAGTTCAATGTTCAGTGCACAATCTCACCAAAAACGATAGTGTTTTATTATATGTCGCTGAATAGATTAAATCATACAAATCATTTTGAGACATTTTGGCCAGTGTCGTGCACAGTGAGTATTAATGGTCAGATGCGGTCATTTTAAAAATTGTAACTGAACGCAGAGTCTGGAAAACACAAATACACTTGTTGTTTTATTTGTGTTTTCCAGACTCAGACTGGCTAAAATATCTCAAAAAGACTATCGCCAAAGAAAATTTAAAAAAACGTTCGCGAACTTACGTAGTAGACTTTGGAAATATGCCGCCGCCGCCGCGCCGGTAGCTTCTGTGCAATAATATTTTCTTGGATTCCCATTATAAAACACGTATTTTACTGTAACCGGCCGTTGAGGAACACATTCTAGAGCATCACTTAGAAATGGAATATTTTCGTGACTTAGGATTTTGATACAAATATAGATAAATTTAGCTAGATGGTCTGTTTCAATTTTAGAAAGGCCCATATTAGACAAAAAGTATGCCATACTTCCATGCCAGTATATACGTTTATTTTGAGAAAATATACTGAAAAAATAAAAATATAAAAACCGCCTTCAAAAATATATGAAATAAAAACCTAAAAAAAAAAAACGAACCCTAGAGTTGAAGGCGGTGCTAAAAAGGCTACACAAATCACAAAGGATATTATCATCCACTCATGTTTTCTTTCATGCATCATTTTTGCTTGCTTTAGCACCGCCTTCAACTCTAGGGTTCGTTTTTTTCTTTTAGGTTTTTATTTCATACTAGCTTTTGCCCGCGGCTTCGCTCGCGTGAAATTTGTATTTCAAAGGAAGAAAGTAAGTAACTAAGGGCGAGCTGGGTTCAGGTAAACGATAAACCATCTCGAAGAAAGTGAGTAACTTTTTGAGGCCGAAGGCGGAGTTGCGTTCAGGAAGACGATAAACCTTCTCGAAGACAGTAAGTAACTATGGGCGAGGCCGAAGGCCGAGCTGCGTTCAGGAAGAGGACAAACCATCTATAAGAAAGTAAGTAACAAAGGGCGAGGCCGAAGGCCGAGCTGCGTTCAGGAAGAGGATAACCTTTTCGAAGAAAGTAAGTAACTATGGGCGAGGCCGAAGGGCGAGCTTCGTTCAGGATGAGGGTAAACTTTTCGAAGAAAGTAAGTAACAGAGGGCGAGGCCGAAGGCCGAGCTGCATTCAGGAAAACTGAACCTTCTCGAAGACAGTAAGTAACTATGGGCGAGGCCGAAGGCCGAGCTGCGTTCAGGAAGAGGATAACATTTTCTAAGAAAGTAAGTAACAGAGGGCGAGGTTCAGGAAGACGATAAACCTTTTCGAAGATAGTAAGTAACCATGGGCGAGGCCGAAGGCCGAGCTGCGTTCAGGAAGAGGATAAACCATCTTTAAGAAGTAAGTAACAAAGGGCGAGGCCGAAGGCCGAGTTGCGTTCAGGAAGAGGATAACCTTTTTGAAGAATGTAAGTAACCGAGGGCGAGTCCGAAGGCCGAGCTGCGTTCAGGAAGACCATAAATCTTCTCGAAGAAAGTAACTTCTTTGTTACTTACTTTCTTCGAAAAGGTTTATCCTCTTCCTGAACACATCTCGGCCTTCGGCCTTGCCCATAGTTACTTACTGTCTTCGAGAATTTATCGTCTTCCTGAACGCAGCTCGGCCTTCGGCCTCGCCTATAGTTACTTACTGTCTTCGAAAAGGTTTATCGTCTTCCTGAACGAAGCTCGGCCTTCGGCCTCGCCCTCTGTTACTTATTTCTTCGAACAGGTCATCCTCTTCCTGAACGCAGCTCGGCCTTCGGCCTCGCCCATAGTTACTTACTGTCTTCGAGAAGGTTTATCGTTTTCCTGAACGCAGCTCGGCCTTCGGCCTCGCCCTCTGTTACTTACTTTCTTCGAAAAGTTTACCCGCATGCTGAATGCAGCTCGGCCTTCGGCCTCGCCCATAGTTACTTACTGTCTTCGAAAAGGTTTATCGTTTTCCTGAACGCAGCTCGGCCTTCGGCCTCGCCCTCTGTTACTTACTTTCTTCGAAAAGGTTATCCTCTTCCTGAACGCAGCTCGGCCTTCGGCCTCGCCCATAATTACTTACTTTCTTCGAAAAGGTTATCCTCTTCCTGAACGCAGCTCGGCCTTCGCCCTCGCCCTTTGTTAGTTACTTTCTTAAAGATGGTTTATCCTCTTCCTGAACGCAGCTCGGCCTTCGGCCTCGCCCATAGTTACTTACTGTCTTCGAGAAGGTTTATCGTCTTCCTGAACGCAACTTCGCCTTCGGCCTCAAAAAGTTACTCACTTTCTTCGAGACGGTTTATCGTTTACCTGAACCCAGCTCGCCCTTAGTTACTTACTTTTTTCCTTTGAAATACGAATTTCACGCGAGCGAAGCCGCGGGCAATTTTTTATCATTACTTATGTCCTCTAGAGGGCGCCATATCCTATAGCCTATAGACGTTGGATGCGTCTTGACGACCAGCGTACGGTCAAGACGCATCCAACGATACCTCATTTGTCAAATTATGATAAGTAGTGTCGAAGTTATTATGAGGGAACAGTTGAACATACATACATACATACATACCGGTCAAAAACATAACTCTCCTTTTCGCTTCGCCGTAATCGGGTAAAAATAAGAATCTCTTCGCTAATATACCGCGCATACTACACTACGTACAATATAATAAACATACGATCAATTAACTTAAATCAAATAGGAACTTCAGTTAAATAAATATCCGCTAACATCGACTCGCAATAACACTTTTACATAGGTTTGCACCTAAAATTAATCAAATAGATACCTAACGAAGTTAACCTACATAATATTATGAATCGAATTAAAATATAAGAAACTCTGCCGAGACAATGCATACGCACACACACCGCGCTCCGCCAGACCACCGAATAGACCGCACCCCGCGCCGCGTCCCGCGCCTTCGCCGCCGCCGGGCTGCCAGTCTCCGCGAGACGCGCTACTAACCCCCGCCGCGCCGCGCCGCCCATTATTTCGGCGCTTGGAACAATTCGATTTGTATGGGAGCCACATCTTAGCGTAGCCGGAAGTGAATTTTAGTAAGCCTATCCTGTGTCCCGTATAGTAAAATGGGTTTGTACTAAGTTTCATCAAATTCGGATTATGGCTTTAAGAGTTATGGAGGAACATACATACATACATACATACATACATACAGAAAAGATTTCTAAAAATCGTCAATTTAGCTTTAGTATCATACATAGAGGCTACAAACTCAATATTTCCTAAAACAAAGTAACTTACTCCATGACCATCCCTTACAGATTTATTATTAGTACTAGCTTTTGCCCGCGGCTTCGCTCGCGTGAAATTCGTATTTCAAAGGAAGAACTAAGGGCGAGCTGGATTCAGGTACTTAAACGATAAACCGTCTCGAAGAAAGTGAGTAACTTTTTGAGGCCGAAGGCGGAATTGCGTTCAGGAAGACGATAAACCTTCTCGAAGACAGTAAGTAACTATGGGCGAGGCCGAAGGCCGAGCTGCGTTCAGGATAAGGGTAACCTTTTCGAAGAAAGTAAGTAACAGAGGGCGAGGCCGAAGGCCGAGCTGCGTTCAGGAAAACGATAAACCTTCTCGAAGACAGTAAGTAACTATGGGCGAGGCCGAAAACCGAGCTGCGTTCAAGATGAAGGTAACCTTTTCGAAGAAAGTAAGTAACAGAGGGCGAGGCCGAAGGCCGAGCTGCGTTCAGGAAAACGATAAACCTTCTCGAAGACAGTAAGTAACTATGGGCGAGGCCGAAGGCCGAGCTGCGTTCAGGAAGAGGATACACTTTTCAAAGAAAGTAAGTAACAGAGGGCGAGGCCGAAGGCCGAGCTGCGTTCAGGAATACCATAAAACTTCTCGAAGAAAGTATGTAACAAAGGGCGAGGCCGAAGGCCGGGCTGCGTTCAGGAAGACGATAAACCTTCTAGAAGACAGTGCGTTCAGGAAGAGGATACACTTTTCAAAGAAAGTAAGTAACAGAGGGCGAGGCCGAAGGCCGAGCTGCGTTCAGGAATACCATAAAACTTCTCGAAGAAAGTATGTAACAAAGGGCGAGGCCGAAGGCCGAGCTGCGTTCAGTAAGAAGATAACCTTTCCGAAAAAAGTAACAGAGGGCGAGGCAGAAGGCCGAGCTGCGTTCAGGAAGACCATAAACCTTCTCGGAGAAAGTAAGTTACAGAGGGCGAGGCCGAAGGCCGAGCTGCGTTTAGGAAGACGATAAACCTTTTCGAAGACAGTAAGTAACTATGGGCGAGGCCGAAGGCCGAGCTGCGTTCAGGAAGAGGATAAACCATCTTTAAGAAAGAAAGTAACAAAGGGCGAGGCCGAAGGCCGAGCTTCGTTCAGAAAGAGGATAACCTTTTCGAAGAATGTAAGTAACAGTGAGCGAGTCCGAAGGCCGAGCTGCGTTCAGGAAGACCATAAATCTTCTTGAAGAAAGTAACTTCTTTGTTACTTACTTTCTTCGAAAATGTTTATCTTGTTCCTGAACACATCTCGGCCTTCGGTCTCGCCCATAGTTACTTACTGTCTTCGAGAAGGTTTATCCTCTTCCTGAACGCAGCTCGGCCTTCGGCCTCGCCCTTTGATACTTGGTTTCTTCGAGAAGGTTTAGGATCTTCCTGAACGCAGCTCGGCCTTCGGCCTCGCCTTTTGTTACTTACTTTCTTCGAGAAGGTTTATAGTCTTCCCGAACGCAGCTCGGCCTTCGGCCTCGCCATTAGTTACTTACTTTCTTTGAGTACGTTTATCGTCTTCCTGAACGCAACTCATTCACAAACTTTCGCGTTTATAATATTAGTAGGATGTATTTTGGGTAGGTTCGGAGTGAGGCCTGATTTTAGAAATTATTCCCAATTATCGGATGCATGCAAGTAAATCCGAAAGCAACAACTAATAATATATAAATTTTTGAAATGTGTTAATTAAGCCCTTTCATTTGATCCCAAAGACGACATCATTAAAAAAAATTTTTTTAGGTCATGACTTTATGTCCTTTAGAGGACGCCATATACAATTTTAAGGGACGTCACATAGTCTCTATCCAGCGTCAAGACGCATCCAACGATACCTCATTTGTCAAATTATGATAAGTAGTTTCGAAGTTATGTATGAGGGAACAGATGAACATACATACATACATACATACATACATACATACATACATATATACATACATACATACATACATACATACATACATACATACATACATACATACATACATACATACATACATACATACATACATACATACATACATACATACCGGTCAAACACATAACTCTCATTTTCGCTTCGCCGTAGTCGGGTAAAAATAAGAATCTTTTCGCTAATAGTGCGCGTATACTACACTACGTACAATATAATAAACATACGATCAAATAACTTAAATCAAATAGGAACTCCAGTTAAGTAAATATCCGCTAGCATCGACTTGCAACAACACATTTACCTAAAATTTGTTTGGTTTGCACCTAAAATTAATCACATAGATACCTAATGAAGTAAACCTCAGGCTCGAGACAATGCATACACACACCGCGCTCGGCCAGACCGCACCCCGCGCCATGCGCGCGCCCGCGCCTCCGCCTCCGCCGCCAGCCTCCGCTAGCTAGCCACAAACCGCCGCCGCCGCGCCGCGCCGCTTTTAATTCGATTCGATTTGTATGGGAGCCACATCTTAGCGTAGCCGGAAGTGAATTTTAGTTAGCCTATCCTGTGTCCCGTATAGTAAAATGGGATTGTACTAAGTTTCATCAAATTCGGATGATGGCTTAAGGAGTTATGGAGGAACATACATACATACATACATACATACATACAGAAAAGATTTCTAAAAATCGTCAATTTAGCTTTAGTATCATACATAGAGACTACAAACTCAATATTTCCTAAAACAAAGTAACTTACTCCATGACCACCCCTTACAGATTTATTATTAGTATTGATGATTGATGATATTTTTGAAGGCGGTTTTTATATTTTTATTTTGAATAGTTTTTTAGTTTTCCTTTTTTTAGGAAGTCGGTTTTATGTTTTTTAAAACTTTTTTTTTATTTCACAGTTTTTTTTAGTAATTTTTGCTATTAATGTACTCGGCGGAATCGCTCGGCCTTCGGCCTCGCGATTCCGCCTCGCTTTCCAATCCGATCTTGACCCAATTAAAATAGGACCACGTCAGCTTCGATAGCTCAGTGGTGCAGACAGTCAACTGTCGCTATTGAATGTTAAGCAACGCTGGGTGCGGTCAGTACTTGGATGGGTGACCGCTGACCGTTGGAGGCTGACCGAGGTTCGGATTCCTCGTAAAACTGTAGGTCCCTTCCCTCCTAATCTTACTTGGTGGTAGGGTTTAACCTGACCGGGTTGGTACCACCGCACTGAATTAAACGTCGGTCGAAACGGCTATGTAAATAGTTTGTGTTTTCCGACCAGTTCAGTGTAGTCAGTACGATCAAAGGGGGAAGTACTGACATGGCACTTAGTTTACCCGGTGTTATGGGCTGACATCACGGACGTTGTAGGTGATGTTGCAGAACTTAGTAGAATGGACAGACATAAACATGTTACGGAACCCTACTTTTATTATAAAATAACCGTCGGAGGACCTTGGTTGAAAATTGTGAAATTTAGTAGAACGGACAGACATACATTTGTTACGGAACCCTACTTTTATTATAAAATAACCGTCGGAGGGCCTTGGTTGAAAATTGTAAAATTTAGTAGAACGGACAGACATACATTTGTTACGGAACCCTACATTCATTTTGAAATAAATGTTAAATTTTGTAGAACGGACAGACATGCATTTGTCACGGAACCCTACATTCATCTTGCAGAACTTAGTAGAATGGACAGACATAAACGTGTTACGGAACCCTACTTTTATTATAAAATAACCGTCGGAGGACCTTGGTTGAAAATTGTAAAATTTAGTAGAACGGATAGACATGCATTTGTTACGGAACCCTACATTCATTTTGAAATAAATGTTAAATTTAGTAGAACAGACAGACATGCATTTGTTACGGAACCCTACATTCATTTTGCAGAACTTAGTAGAATGGACAGACATAAACGTGTTAACGAACCCTACTTAACAGTTGCACTCCGGGAGTGCCGGCAGATCCCGTGCCACTCTAACTTAACCCTTAATGCAATGGCTTAAGGTTTCATTTTAAAAATGACGCTGACGCGATGTCGCGAGTTATAAATTTTTTACCCACCTAAAAAAGTGCCAAGCGCCGCTAAAGAAGTTTTCACTTCAAAAACCTCAGGGTTATCCCCTTTCAAATAAAAAAAAAAAGAATTTTCAAAATCGGCCCACAATTGACGGAGTAATCGCGTAACAAACATCAAAAAAAAGAAAACATACTGTCGAATTGAGAATCTCTTAGGTCTAAAGTAAATTTCTCGTGAAGACAAATGCAACGAGCCCAAACACGATGGATTTATCATGTGTAGTTTAGGAGTTCCTATGGCCACCTTCTGTCTCCATCATCAGACCAGCTCGATGGTACTCGGTACAGTAGGTACCGGTCAGGTACCATAATAAATTATGCGCACCTGGCCGGTCGGAAAAGATAAAAAATTTCAAATTTAGAATATTCATGAAACAAGGGTCCGAATATGTATCACTAGTAAATATCGATTCATGTATTTCAACAGGACAGAGAAAATTTCAAAATATTAGGTATTTAATACTTTTTAGTTCTTTTTGATTTTTTGTTTTTTTTGAAATCGGTTTAATATTTTTTAAAACAGTTTTTATTTCATTCTTTTTAGTAATATTACATAAATAAGAATAATCGAAATCGAATAATCGAAATCGATTGAAGTGGTACAGAATTATTCGCCATATGTGTCAGACTGCAAATTGCTGAATAAGTCCACATCACAAAAGTTTTGCTGAAGGTAACCACACACCATACTAATTTATCAAACTGAAAATTGCCGAATACGACCACATCACAAGTTTTGCTGAAGGTAACCACACACTATAGTATTATGCTGATTTTTCGAAAACCACTCAACCAATTTCGATAAAATTGAAATGGGACCACCTCGGAAGTATGACCTAACTAACAAAAAAAGAATTTTCTAAATCGGCCCTCAATTGACGGAGAAATCGCGTAACAAACATACAAAAAAATAAAAAAAAAAATAAAAAAAAAATTAAAAAAAAAAAAACATACAGACGAATTGAGAACCTCCTCCTTTTTTGGAAGTCGGTTAATAAAATGCTGAGAATGAAAGTGGATGGAAACGATTTTCCATTGAGCGGGGGAGCGCTGCGTCCGTCACGGAGACCATGCCGTTGATCGCCATGATGGATGAATATAGTTGTTTATAGGTAATTGTTTAATTTACTTTATATATTATATTTTATTTTTAACTATTCATGTAAATTGTATTTCTTATCTATATATTTTATTATTATAGATAACGAATACAATATATTATCTCAAAAAAATTATCTTAATAATTGATATTATTGTATTGTTGTTGTATATTGTTTATTAAGCATTCATTAGACAGCACGACTGTACTCGAATTTGTTACAATTTGTTCTATCCGGTTCGATTACACCCACGAAGAAGAACCGGTAAGAAACTTTGTTAAAGAAAAATAAAACCTTACATAAACTATGTAAAAAAAATCACTACAATTAGAAATGGGGATGGAGGCGAGTGCTCCGAGGACACGTACATATTGTTGATTCCTGTGCTAGATTTTGTGTCGATGTATGTATCAGATAACGTGTAATCGAGGCAGCCAGTACGCCAGTTTCTCTTCCCGATGTCACTCCACCCGCTTCCCCGCCCCCGCGCCACCGCCCCCGCAGCCTCCGCAGCCTCCCGCCGTGCGTGGGTGAGGTAGCTCGTGAGGTAGAGAAGAGCGATGATTGCTCTCTATCTATACGAAGAGGATAATTACCTACCGTCGATATTTCTATGTGTAACCGACGTAGCAATTATTGTGTAAATATTTACAATAATTCATAATACGAAGTTCTATTTTCAAAATTAATTGTTTGTAGTGGAAACAACGGGACTCTGGTGTTCATAATTGGAAGTTCTATTTTCAAAATTCAAAATTATATTTTTAATTTTTTTGCAGTAGAAACAACGGGACTCTAGTGTTCATAATTCGAAGTTCTACTTTCAAAATTCAAAATTAAAGTTTTTGCAGTAGAAACAACGGGACTCTGGTGTTCATAATTGGAAGTTCTATTTTCAAAATTCAAAATTATGTTTTTAAAGTTTTGCACTAGAAACAAACAGGACTCTGGTGTGCCGAGGCAAGTGAGAAAATTGAGACAACTTTTATGGGAAATTTCTGGATATAGCCCCACGCCGGTTCCTACATCACACAACAAATTGACCTTGCCATTGTAAGGGGGAACTCGGACAGTTTCGTGGGGGGAACCTCTCCGAAAATGATTGTGATGGACGAGATTTTTTATTTTTAGTTTCTGCCGGCGGCGAAGTGCTCTTGTCGCGTATTCGGGGGTTTCCCGTAAAAGTTTATATTTATTTTTTTACAGATTTATTTTTTATGTAATCCGATATTGGTGGCGCAGTCAGAGGGGCCAAAGCACATGCTCCGATCAGCCATTATCACCTGCGAGAAGGCAGGTGTCATACCGGACTCTTCAGTCTGGATTGCTGGCTATAGTGGACTAGAGGAGAACACAGTAGAGATCAGGCACGTTCGGGCTAACATAGGAGAAGAAGACACGACGGACACGACCAGCCGGAAGTGGACACCGTCAGCGCCTTCTGTCTCTCCGCCGAGATCCGGAACGCACCTGAACCCTCGTCTACGGAAACTACCCGCACTGGCCACAGCTACAATCTTCGTCAACGACGGACGGAGATTTGACATTTCTCTGCCAACCGTCGCACGCACCAGGCAGAGTGCTCATGAGGATGGGCCATACGCTTGGCCCGAAACGTCGAGCCACATAGCTCGTGAAGAACCGTGAGTAAAATTGTTTTGTTTTAAAAAATAATGTCTAACAACCACGGTAATTTAAAACCCCATATAGGAGATGATTACTTGCTTATGGTTCTACTCTATTTACTGCATTCTGACCGATCTTTTCTTTCCAACGTTGTCGTGGAACCTTGAACTCAAATCGAGCACGTATTTTCCACGTGCGTCGCAGGCGTGCTACATAATATTCGTAGCACTGACGCGACGCGACGCGTACCCGCGCGCCCCCGCCGCCGCCCCCGCCGCCGCGCCGCCCTGCCGCGCCGTACGACGCGACGTGGTACATAATTTTCGAGAATAAGGAATTTCACGTCACCGCGCGCGCGCAGAACGCGGTCATTACTGAGAGCTTATACTATTGAATATTTCGTTAAAAGTCACGCATGCATTTCGAATGGCAAGGCTTGACATGCACTTACGAAGTTCTCTCAGCAAGCTCGCGGTATGCGGGCTATGGAACCAGGTGACTGTTGTGACGACCGCGGGTCACGTGACAGCTTGAACAATAATTTAATATTTACCAAGGTTCGGGCGTCTTTGGAAAGTTTCGGGTGAGCTACGGACTTCGGTCTCGTTCGTCATTCAAAAAGAAGCGGAACTGGTTGGCTACATCAGCTACTGCCAGCTGTGATGTCAGCGCATCCACCTTGGTGCCATTTTTTTAAATGTAAACCAACATGGGTGGCTGTATCATGAGACCAACAGTTCAGTCGATAGCTGTCGGCTAGTACAAAACGCTGAGGCCCTGGGCATAGACTGTTGTTGGACTCCAGTGGCAGTGATGACTTCACCCCCGGCTCTCGACTTCGGTCGGGGGTTCCTTCGGGTGAACGGGTGGTGGCTCGGATCGGCTGGGGAATAGCTTCAGTCTGTGTTTCCCATGGGATTATTTCGGAAGAACGGTACAGCTATGGGGCCTAGATCTGGCATACCTACATGTTCACTGTACTCGCAAGAGTGCAGGGATAGACTTCTGGATTTTATAGCCGGAAGGCTGGTATTTCCGGACGTCTATAAACAAAATGTAAGAGAGACAAAATGATAGTAAAAGAAGTCCAGTCGATTGAGCTTTTTTATTTCTTTTTAATTACTTGATTACAAATATAGCTAAGAACCATCCCGATTAAACCAGCTTTCTAAATCAAACAAACCGCATCCGAATCGGTCCGTCCGTTTGGGAGCTACGATGCCACAGACAGACACACCCATACACATACACGTTAAACATATATAAACTTATAATAACACTCCTCCGTTTGCGTCGGGGGTTAAAAATACCGCTTCATTTCCTGCACTTATAGCGTTTCAATTACGGAATTTAGCGAAGTTAGCGAATCGGTAACGCGGCGCTAGGTGTCGGCACTTGCACAATAGCTCACCGGAGGCTATTCCATTTACTCGGATAGATCCAAAACAAAACTCTGGACTTCCGCCTCGGAATAGAGCGGCGGCGATTCGTCGCACTTTCACCGCGGAAATCCATGAAAATGCGAGCAGCGAATTAAGTTTCACTTTTTATCAGACCGTGCGCGCCCGGGGCTCGAAGCGGACTCCTACACTTCACAACCTCCGCTGCCTCACCCCACGGAAGTGATAGTAGAGAGGAGTCCGCTTATGCAAACTGGGCACGTCACACTAAACTGGGGGCATACGGCATAGAAGTGGACATGACATCAGTCAGTGGCCGGCTACTCACTTCGCTAAATCAGAGGCAATAGTTTCATCATCCTCATCATCAGCCTGTATCGGTCCGCTGCTGGAAATAGGCCTCTGTCAAGGCACGCCAACACTCATCTTCTTCTTCTCATCGATCCACTCCCGGCTACCTTTTTTCGGTCGTCTGTCCACCTAGCCGGGGGAATCCTACGCTACGTTTGCTGGTGCGTGGCCTTCATCCGAGCAGCCGTCTACCCCAGCGGTTGTCGGGTCTGCGACGGATGTGCCCAACCCATTGCCGCTTCAGCTTGCTTATTTTCTTATCAATATCGACTACTTTTATACTTTGACAAATAATTACGGATTATAGCGATTATTTAATGAAAATAAATTTTAATTTCAATATCGGGGGCAGTGTTGGGGACCACATCGCTTACTAGATCGCAGCGTGTGTAGGCATATCGGCGCAGTAATATATATTTATTACAATCGGTACTTATGGGCGATCGCTCACGATACGGCGGCGATTTGCGTTCGGCCGTCCGCGTCGTCGGCAGGTGTTAACTCACTACGCGTTTAGCGAAATCGGGGCGTCTTCACTGAGCGGCAGGGACGTGTGTAGGGTAGCATCAGATTTTACCACCCCGTCCTCCGTCCCACCAATCGGCTCCGATTTCAAGGAAGTGTGTAGTCAGCTATAGATGTTGTGTGACCTGTGAACTTGTTTTTTTTTGTGTGATGTTTTACTAAACATTAGAGCTAGCCAGCACTCTTCTCTGCTCCCTCCTCCGCGCTCGGCCCGCTCCCGCTGCCGGACAGCGCCGGACTCGCTGACGTTACGAACACGCCTCCAGTGCCATCCATTCTGTTTGCTGCTTCCATAACACGACGACGCTGCAAAACTGTAATAGTATGTAATGTTTACTCTCTGTATTATCTTGATGCAGAGCCTAACATAACCGAACCTCTTTAAAACGTCAAAGCTATTTTATCTAACCGTCAATGAATACGATTTGTCAGCCTAAGTAGCTCTATTGTGCTGTGCATCGCATTGGTGTCAGATTTTCAAAGTTAACCACACGGAGCACTTTTAGACTTTTGATGGGCGAATCCGTAGTTCCATATCAAAAAGTTATATGAGTCCGTAGTTCCGTATCAAACAGCTATATGAATTCCTAGTTCCATAACAAAAAGTTATATGTACCCGTAGTTGCATATCAATAATTTAATGAATCCGTAGTCCCGTATCAAAAAGTTATATGAATCCGTAGTTCCGTAACAAAATGTTATATGAATCCGTAGTTCCGTATCAAAAAGTTACATGAATCCGTAGTCCCGTATCAAAAAGTTATATGAATCCGTAGTTCCATATCAAAAAGTTATATGAGTCCGTAGTTCCGTATCAAACAGCTATATGAATTCCTAGTTCCATATCAAAAAGTTATATGTACCCGTAGTTGCATATCAATAATTTAATGAATCCGTAGTCCCGTATCAAAAAGTTATATGAATCCGTAGTTCCGTAACAAAATGTTATATGAATCCGTAGTTCCGTATCAAAAAGTTATATGAATCCGTAGTCCCGTATCAAAAAGTTATATGAATCCGTAGTTCCATATCAAAAATTTACATGAATTCGTAGTTCCGTATCAAAAAGTTATATGAATGGAAACCGACTTCAACGCCATGCATACTACTCGTACAATGGTAAGATGTTCATTCTGTTTCTAATAATATTCCGTTATTATTTTTATAATTTACAATTACCAGTAAATTAACGAAAAGAAAGTTTATGCAAGGAGGCAACTCCAACTGACCCTTGGAAGTCACGCAAGCGCGGAAACTTCGTTTGGTTTTTCCTATCGAGTACCTAATGACATGTTATTATAGGTTCGTGTAATCTCCTCTGCTACGATACGAACGACCACAGGTCAGAGAGTAGAAACATTATGGCAAGATGCTCGATGAACTGCTTTATTACCGCATAATGCGGAGAGTTTTTAGGGTTCCGTATCCGTCATACGGGACCATATTACTAAGCCTACGCCGTCTGTCTGTCTGTCTGTCCGAGGGCTGTATCTCTTGAACCGTAATAGGTAGCTCGTTGAAAATTTCACAGAACATGTGTTATTATAGCCGATATAACAACAAATAAGAAAAGTAAAAAAATCACGGGGTCCACATACAAGAAACTAAAAAGATTACACGCCATCGACCGAAAAGAGTATGAAGCATTTTAATTAATCCATAGATGGCGTTAGTGGCGCTGACCACGACATGGCGATACGGAACCCTCGGTGCGCGAGTTCAACTCGCACTTGGCCGGTTTTTTTTACATTAGCCGTCTTACGTTCAGTACGGTGGTAGCAACCCAATCGGTTATAATTTGAACCTACTTCCTAGTAAGGGTAAGGGGAGTTTTGATGTGCCGGGGGTTTTTTAAATTTGAAAATTTTACTTTTATTTCAAGCTTTTTAAGAGACGTAATTTGAAATTTGTAATAATTTTGCTAGGTTAGGTTAGGTAACGTACCCACGCCCCTCTTGAAGAACCCGAGACTATACTTGGGGGGAAATATATGGGCAAAGAGATCGTTCCAGAGTTTATGTACCGGTTCTGTAGGTAGAGGAAAGATCTGCAGAATGGATTAGTACGCATCCGCGGTAAGTCCAGCGTGCAGGGATGCAATCCCTGCGCGTGGTGCGGAGGTGGAAAGGGGACGGCAGGATCGCATCAGACAGCTCCTCCGAGTACTCCCCATGGAATAAGCGATAGAGCACACTTAGGGAGCCGACATCCCTACGGAGTTGCAGTGGTTCTAGATCGCGGGACACTTCTATATAGAGGCATTTAATTTTCAGACAATGCAGAGATAAGTGTTTCATAATTCGAATGCGTTCCACGAATGAGATACAATCGAGCGTTAATGCATTTATCTTTCGATACCATTTGCATCTGACGCAGACGTAATGCAGCTGGACTGGGTCGCCGCGCGCCGCGCGCCGTGGAAACAGCGTCGGCAAAGATAACATGGAAAGTCGCATCGTCTGCTCGATATAGTAAAAGTATGGTGAGTGCTGTTGAAGTGCCTGCCATGATACTGAGGAGGTTGCCGGATTAGACCACAGCCATAGAGAGGCGACGACGACACGGTTGGAAAGGAAGGAACGAACGAAGTGAGGGCGCACTATGGATCGAGAAACGGCCTCCATAGTATTAGGAGATTTTTTTCGCAAACTTCATTTTTTTTTTAAAACTGTTTTTGTTATATTTAGGGTTACATAAGATAATACGAAATATATAGTTGTAGTGATATCAGTCAAGTATATATTTTATTAAAAATACTTGAAGTTTTCAGTTGTATGGGACGGAGAATGTTTGGTCGATTTTTTCAAAAGTCTTTCGAGGTGTCGCAGATCTTTTAATACATCATGAAGTAGACCACGAGTGTAATAAGACCACATAAAAACTGTAACCCAATTCGACCCGGTATAGAAAATATCTAAGTCCGAATTTATAAATTTTCGTCTATTTTCCTTATACATTATTTATGGTTTAACTTTACAATTAATTACATTTTCTTATGTTTTGTGATTGCCAAGTGTGTAAGTTATACTAATTGGTACATTATGTAACAACTATACCTACCACTGTGGTCGAAAATACCCTCCAATATTTGTAGCGTTTTAAATGTTTATTCGTTATTCATAATTGATTTGAGGGCATATTAAATAAACAAATATGTGAAGACGCGTAGCTTGACAGTACGTATGTATGTTAGGTTCAAATATATAAAGTATATATATATATTTTTTATATTTAAAAATTTGCAATGTATGGGACGGAGAACATTATATTTATTTTGCCGGACTACAAAGATGCGTCAAACTCTTATTAGCAAGGTTGTGTAGCACAACATAAAAATAAACACAATCAGTAAAAAAAAAATTAGAAAGGTGCAGCCTTCCGAGTATCGACAGGTCAAGTCAAAGTATAGCATTTTTTACCTTTTTTCTTTAACAGTAATGTTTGGTTACATTATGATTGTACAATTATTAAGCAGGTATGCAAATATGTGAGGCATATAATTCTATATCAGATATGTACAGACCATTCCGATTAACAGTGTAAAAAAATTGCAATATTTTTATTTAATAAAACTGAAAACATTATAGTACATTATTCGAAACTGTTAAGAACTAACAAAGTCTTAGTCTCAAACAGTAACGTGATGTTGAACGTGAGGGAAAAGAGGCTGTACAAAAAAAAAATTGTGAACGCACTTTCTCAAGATGTTAAAAAAATTTCTATTCAAAATTATTCACCAAAATTAATTTTATAAAAAAATTGTTTTATATAAAATTTGAGCCGGTATAGAAAATATGTAAGTCCGAATTTGTAGATTTTTGTTTTCTTTCCTTTAAATATAATTTACAGTTTGAGAATAGAACATAAATACAAGGCTTTGCAGCTCATTCATTATGACGACGCATTAGATACTAATTACCATTCGGTAAGACGAAAACATTACTACATCCCTGTTTGTGAAACCCCACTATATTTGTAAAAACCGGTTTAGTACATCAGGTGGTGTCCTTTGGTCGCGAATTTCAGTTTAGTATTTGTTCAACGCGCGTAAGAGACGGATCTCCCCTTTCGAAACGAGTTATCGCTGTTTTCAAATACTTTCCTTCCTGCATTATTACTTGAAAACTAGGTACATTTTCGGTTCGAACTCTAACATTTTACAAAATGAAAGAGTTTAAATCAAATCTGAAACTTTTTGTTTTCTTAAAAAACGAGCAAGGCCTCTCCGACCCAAACATACTATTTGACAAGTTTTCCGTTCATATATCTGATGAAAACCGTGATCAATTCAAGTGTTTTTGTAAAACCTACTTGTCTAATATGTATAAAAAGTGGAAAAGTACAAATTATTTGTTCAGTTTCTTCAAATGCAAATTTGAAACATGGTTGACGTCAGACATAAAGTAGCCCGAATATGTTCAAAACATACCTCAAGAACCAAGACATGAGGAAGCGGAACCATTCGTGCCGCAATCACCAGCGAAACAGCATTCAGAAGCTTCAACATCTCCTAAACCAGAGTCAGTCCTCGAAAACAATTCCACGAACTTCACTACCAGCCAAAAAGGCGCAGAACCGCACATCTGTGTACGGAAAATGACTTCGACGAGCTCGCATTCGCTGCGGTGAGTAAAGGTATTAATACGGAAAGACATGATGTTGCTGAGGTGCTTCAGTTTCTTCTGGAAAATTCAGATGAGGTTGGTAGAATAAAGGAATACATTCAAGTTAAAAAAAAACAATACTCGCCGGAGAAAGCCCTCAGCCTCTTCAGTTCCCAGCAACTCTCCAAATCGCAATACTGCGAACTACGGGCAACGGCAATTGAAGCAGGAGTTGAACTGTATCCCTTATACTATCAGCTCCAAAAAAAAGGTCGAGTGTTACCGTCCGAAAGAAAGTGTCAAGGTCACGGAAGTGGAGGCACGTGTTTTTGCAGCATACAATAATGCAGGAAGGAAAGTATTTGAAAACAGCGATAACTCGTGTCGAAAGGAGAGATCCGTCACTTACGCGCGTTGAACAGATAATAAACTGAAATTCGCGACCGAAGGAAACTAATTACCGGTTTTTACAAATATATTGGGGTTTCACAAACAGGGATGTGGGAATGTTTTCGTCTTACCGAATGATAATTAGTATCTAATGCGTCGTCATAATGAATGAGCTGCAAAGCCTTGTATGTATGTTCTATTCTAAGATTGTAAATTATATTTAAAGGAAAGAAAACAAAAATCTACAAATTCAGACTTACATATTTTCTATACCGGCTCGAATTTTATATAAAACAATTTTTTTATAAAATTAATTTTGGTGAATCTTTTATTTATAAGTTCGGTTTATTAATTTGTTCTGTTTTTATTCAACCTTGTATTTATTTTGGTGAATAATTTTGAATAGAATTTTTTTTAACATCTTGAGAAAGTGCAACTGTTCACGATTTTTTTTGTACAGCCTCTTTTTCGTCACGTTCAACATCACGTTACTGTTAAGACTTTGTTAGTTCTTAACAGTTTCGAATAATGTACTATAATGTTTTCAGTTTTATTAAATAAAAATATTGCTATTTTTTACACTGTTAATCGGAATGGTGTGTACATATCTGATATAGAATTATATGCCTCACATACCTGCTTAATAATTGTGCAATCATAATGTAACCAAAACTTACTGTTAAAGAAAAAAGGTAAAAAATGCTATACTTTGACCTGTTGATACTTGGAAGGCTGCACCTTTCTAACATTTTTTTTACTGAGTGTGTTTATTTTTATGTTGTGCTACACTACCTTGCTAATAAAAGTTTGACACATCTTTGTAGTCCGGCAAAATAAGTATAATGTCCTCCGTCCCATACATTGCAAATTTTAAAATATAAAAAATATATATATATACTTTATATATTTGAACCTAACATACATACGTACTGTCAAGCTACGCGTCTTCACATATTTGTTTATTTAATGTGTCCTCAAATCAATTATGAATACCAAATAAACATTTAAAACGCTACAAATATTGGAGGGTATTTTCGACCACAGTGGTAGGTATAGTTGTTACATAATGTACCAATTAGTATAACTTACACACTTGGAAATCACAAAACATAAGAAAATGTAATTAATTGTAAAGTTAAACCATAAATAATGTATAAAGAAAATAGACGAAAATTTATAAATTCGGACTTAGATATTTTCTATACCGGGTCGAATTGGGTTACAGTTTTTATGTGGTCTTATTACACTCGTGGTCTACTTCATGATGTATTAAAAGATCTGCGACACCTCGAAAGACTTTTGAAAAAATCGACTAAACATTCTCCGTCTCATACAACTGAAAACTTCAAGTATTTTTAATAAAATATCTACTTGACTGATATCTCTACAACTATATATTTCGTATTATCTTATGTAACCCTAAATATAACAAAAACAGTTTTTAAAAAAAAATCAAGTTTGCGAAAAAAATCTCCTAATACTATGGAGGCCGTTTCTCGATCCATAGTGGGGCGGTTGCCTGCCATGCCGCCAGCCAGCCGCGCCAGCCACAGTCAGTTGCGCATAAACCAATGCAGAGAACGGACGCGAGTTCAGTCATAGCAGCCAAAGCAATACGTTTCGTTTGATCGATCGCGGTCACGAAAACTTTTCATTTTTGGTTGGGATTTTCTTTTAGTTGAGATACCTATCATCAAGACATTCCAGATAGATATTTTATGTAAAGGCATGTTTTGAATACACCTAATACAAAAAAAAGAATTAAAATTTTTCGCGCACTTTTTCGTTTTGAGTATATTCGATATTGAGGTATTTGCAAGACTGTTTTATTAGACGAACATACAGAGTGGTGAAGATGTGGGACTGTACTAGACGGTGAAGTGAACAGGTGGTGATAGAGGACAGAGAAAGACAGAACAAAGCGACAAATGAAGATGACTGTGAGCCGCATAAGGGTGGCTGTGCTGGGAAGCCCTCGCTGCGGAAAATCTGGTGAGCTTTATTTTATTTTTTATTTAACTATCATAATTTATTTTCAATGTGTTATGCAAAACTAAATTATGCATTGAGAAAATTAAAACAAAACTAAAATTTACAGAAATTAAACTAACTAAATACTTAAAATTATTAATCATAGATTTATTAGTAAAAGTATATATAAAATAATTTCAATAAATAAAATAAAGACCGATAAGGAAGCACTGACATGGCACCTAATTAACCAAGGTGTTGGGCTGACATCACGGCATCACGGATGTCGTACGTAGGTGATGTAGCCAATCGTGTCAGTTTCCATAAAAAAAAATTAAAAAAAATATCCGATTTGGTGTGCATGCAATTCACAACAGAAAAGTTCAACAGCGTATAAGTACCGTTTGTACCGTGTGGGGTCGGTACTTAAAAAGAATAGCCCCACTGCATCTCTCCCCGTCGCAGGTCGTAAAAGTCGACTAAGGGATCGTCAGCCTCGGCAGCTCAGTGGTGCGGTCAGTTATTGGATGGGTGACCGCCCGACCGTTGGAGGCTGACCGTGGTTCGGATTCCACGTTAAACTGTAGGTCCCTTCCCTTCTTACCTTACTGGGTGGTAGGGTTTATCCCGGCCGGGTTGGTACCACCGCACTGAGCGAAACGTCGGTCGAAACGGCTATGTAAATAGTTCGTGTTTTCCGTCCAGTTCAGTGTAGCCGGCGCGAAATGAAGGGAAGCACTGACATAGCACCTAGTTCACCCGGTGTTATGGGCTGACATCAAGGATGTTGTAGGTGATGTAGCCAAACCGTGTCAGTTTCCATAAAAAAAAAAAAAGTCATAGGCACAAGACACCTTATGCAGAAGGAGAAAATTGTCCGCCCGTCTAGACGGCCCGAAAGTAAAGTAATTAAGTAGGTAATCAAAAAATTTATCATTTCAAAAGTGGACCGATTTGCATGCGGTTTTTTTAAAACCGCTTGAAACAAAAGTTAAATTACAAATTTAAAAAACCCCCGACTCTTCCGTTTACTTAATTTAAGGGAGTCGTGGGACCGCTAAGTAAATAAAATATAAAAACTCAAGAGCTATGCGGGAATTTACTTAGCGGTCCTCCGACTCCTTTAAGTTAATGGAAATTATTTTTTTACTTTGTAAGGGTCGGGGGTTTTTTAAACTATTTATCTGATGCATTTATTCAGGAATAACTTAAAACAATGCTAACATATATACATATATACGTACTGTTTCACATTGAGGTAGGTAGAACAACGAATGTACACGTGACACGATGAACCTGACACACCTCTATCCATCGACCTCTATCAACCTCTTTTACTTTCATAGATAATGCTCTTCATACATCCTCGTCGGCTACGGGTTTTTTTTTATGGAACCTGACACGGTTGGCTACATCACCTACAACATCCGTGATGTCAGCCCATAACACAGGGTGAACTAGGTGCCATGTCAGTGCTTCCCTTCATTTCATGTCGGCTACACTAAACTGGACGGAAAACACGAACTATTTACATAGCCGTTTCGACCGACGTTTCGTTCAGTGCGGTGGTACCAACCCGGCCGGGATAAACCCTACCACCTAGTAAGGTAAGAAGGGAAGGGACCTACAGTTTAACGTGGAATCCGAACCACGGTCAGCCTCCAACGGTCGAGCGGTCACCCATCCAAACACTGACCGCGCTCAGCGTTGCTTAATAACAGTTGACTAACCAACCGCGCCACTGAGCTACCGAGGCTGAAGAATTTTCTTATCCCTTAGTCGACTTTTACGACATGCGACGAGGAGAGATGCAGTGGGGCTATTCTTTTTAAGTACCGACCCCACACGGTACTACGCACTTGACCCTTTTGGAGTAAATAACAAAAAAAAAATCGTACTAATTATTAAGTTCAAAACTACAAACTGAACTCTTTTTTTTCTTTTCTTTTTTTATGGATAGCGCGACATGTGGCATCGTTTCACCTACAAGTAGGTGTCGAACGATGCCCATGGACATTCTGTGATGCACGGGGATTGCGAATGCCATGCCGGCCTGACAGGAGCCCTTTCACGCCCCTTTTGAAAAACCCCAGGCTGTACTTGGGAGGAAATAGATGGGCAGGGAGTGCGTTCCACATTTCCCCGGTTCTGTGAATAAAAGACCTACAGAACCGGTTGGTTACAGAAACCGTGGTAGGTCGATTGAATAGGGGTGCATCCCCTGCCCAGTACGCGTAGTGCGGAGGTGGAATGGGGACGGCGGAATCGCGTTAAACAGCTCCTCCGAACACTCTCCATGAAATATACGATAGAACACACTTAGCGAGCCGACGTCCGTACGGAGTTGCAGTGGTTCTAAGTCGCGGGACACCGCAGGGTCACCCACCAGTCGCACGGCACGAAGCGTCGCGACGCTGGATTGAGTCTAGCGGCGCAAGCTGGTATTTAGCTGAGCCGTCCCACAAGTGCGAGCAGTACTCCAAGCATAGGACCTGACCAATTTGTTCTAATTTTAATTTGACCTAATTTGTTCGCCGTATAGCTGGCATGGCGGCGGCGCGGCGCCTCATTGAGCGCGGTTTCACGAGTAGTGTTATTGGCTTTGCCTGCAGTGCTTTGGGCTTTGGGTGGCTTTAGCGGCAGGTGACCGAGTGGTTTCGGCATCGTCTTCTCATGCGAGAGGTCCAAGGTTCGAATCCGGTCGGTGTGTACGAATTTTCTTTCGAAAAAATTTACGTGCATACCTACACCTGCTGCTTCGCCCTTCGGAACCGGTGTAAAACTGTAGGTCCCTTCCCTTGCACCTTACCCGTGGTAGGCTTAAATTGTAGCCGACTGGGTTGATACCACCTTACTGGATGTAAGATGGCCCCATAGCAGCCTCGGTTGTTTTTTTTTATGTAATCCTGTATCTATGGGTGGCTGAGTCGGAGGGGCCAAAGCGCATGCTCCGACCAGCCAATATCACCTCCGAGAAAGCAGGTACCATACCGGAGACTTCCTTGGATTACTGGCTATACTGGACTAGAGGAGAACACAACCGAGGCTGCTATGCGGCCATCTTACATCCAGTAGTCTCCTCTAGTCCAATATAGGCAGCAATTCAGGGAAGTCTCCAGCATGGCACCTACCTTCTATGAGGTGATATTGTCTGATCGGAGCATGTGCTTTGGCCCCTCCGACTCAGAGACACCCATACCGGATTGTGCCTGATCTTCCATTGGACTTTTGTTAAAAAAAATTAACGAAACTACTGTATTCAGAAAAGAGTTAAAATATTTACTGCATACCTTAATAAAAATCTATTTTAAATTAGGTAAAGAAGATAATCGCGCGTGTGCTGTAAGCATGCAAAAAGGTCTAGTTACCGGCTGCGCGCGCACGCTGCGCTTGCGCGGCCCGGCCGCATATTTCCAAAGTCTAGTATGCGAGTTGCTCTGATTGGTCATCTCAACTTTGGCGGGAAATATAAATTTCGGAAGCGAACCTACTGAATCCGATATTCGTTTGGTCGTTTATGTACTTTGGTGGCTCAGTGGTAGAGTGTAGGATTTATTTTTTCGGTCTCGGCCATGGGTTTGTGTCCCTTTTGCCAATTTTTTTTTGTTTTACTTTTTTTTAACCAATGTTAGGGTGTTAAAATTAGGTTATGGTTTTTTTTTTATAATCACCTAAGAAAACTTTATTTTCGTAAAATACTTCCGAAATTTATATTTCCCGCCAAAGTTGAGACGACCAATCAGAGCAACTCGCATACTAGACTTTGGAAATATGCGGCCCGGCCCGCCCGCTCCCACACATACGCGCATGTGGGTGTGCACTGTGCTCTCCTATAACGCTTAGCAAAATTACAATAATTACATGCAAATACCGCGCGGCGGCTATTCGGACGATGCTGAAGTGAGTAAACAGCACGGATACTAACTGTACGCGACAAACTAGATCAGCTGTGGCGCCATCTACACCGCGGGAATGGTACGGAATGGTACGGAACGGGATGGTACGGAAACCTCTTTACGCGAGCTCGACTCGAACTTGACCACTAAAAAAAAATCTCCGGGATATACGCTAGCTACCAATATACAAAGTTTCGTAAAAAAATCGTAAGCCTTCTAGTACTCACAGAAAACGGGATGGTACGGAACCCTCTTCACGCGCGCTCGACTCGAACTTGACCACTTTCCCATGATATATAAATACTAGCTGTTGCCCGCGGCTTCGCTCGCGTGAAATTCGTATTTCAAAGAAGAGTAACTAAGGGCGGCGCCGACGGCCGAGCTGAATTCAGGAAAGTGATAAACCTTCCCGAGGAAGAGGAAGGCCGAGCTGCGTTCAGGAATAAACCTTTTCGAAGAAAGTAAGTAAGTGAGGGCGAGGCCGAAGGCCGAGCTGCGTTCAGGAAGACCACAAACCATATCTAAGAAAGTATGTAATTAAGGGCGAGGCCGAAGGTCAAGCTGCGTTCGGGAAGACCATAAACCTTCTCGAAGAAAGTAAGTAACTGAGGGCGAGGCCGAAGGCCGAGCTGCGTTCAAGAATAGGATAAACCTTTTCGAAGAAAATAAGTAACATAGGGCGAGGCCGAAAGCCGAGCTGCGTTCAGGAAGACGATAAACCATCTCTAAGAAAGTAAGTAATTAAGGGCGAGGCCTAAGGCCGAGCTGCGTTCAGGAAGACGATAAACCTTCTCGAAGAAAGTAAGTAACAAAGGGCGAGGCCGTAGGCCGAGCTGCGTTCGGGAAGACCATAAACCTTCTCGAAGATAGTAAGTAACAGAGAGCGAGGCCGAAGGCCGTGCTGCGTTCAGGAAGACCATAAACCTTCTCGAAGATAGTAAGCAACTGAGGGCGAGGCCGAAGGCCGAGCTGCGTTCGGGAAGACCATAAACCGTCTCGAAGAAAGTAAGTAACTGAGGGCGAGGCCGAAGGCCGAGCTGCGTTGAAGAAGAGGATTAACTTTTTCGAAGAAAATAAGTAACAAAGGGCGAGGCCAAAAGCCGTGCTGCGTTCGGGAAGACCCTAAACCTTCTCGAAGATAGTAAGTAACTGAGGGCGAGGCCGAAAGCCGAGCTGCGTTCAGGAAGACCATAAACCGTCTCGAAGAAAGTAAGTAACTGAGGGCGAGGCCGAAGGCCGAGCTGCGTTCAGGAAGACAACCATCTCTAAGAAAGCATGTAATTAAGGGCGAGGCCGAAGGCCGAGCTGCGTTCAGGAAGAGCATAAACCTTTTCGAAGAAAGTAAGCAACTGAGGGCGAGGCCGAAGGCCGAGCTGCGTTCAGGAAGACGACAAACCATCTCTAAGAAAGTAAGTAATTAAGGGCGAGGCCGAAGGCCGAGCTGCGTTCAAGAAAAGGATAAACCTTTTCGATGAAAATAAGTAACAAAGGGCGAAGCCGAAGGCCGAGCTGCGTTCGGGAAGACCATAAACCTTCTCGAAGAAAGTAAGTAACAAAGGGCGAGCCCGAAGGCCGAGCTGCGTTCAAGAAAAGGATAAACCTTTTCGATGAAAATAAGTAACAAAGGGCGAAGCCGAAGGCCGAGCTGCGTTCAGGAAGACCATAAACCTTCTCGAAGATAGTAAGTAACTGAGGGCGAGGTCGAAGGCCGAGCTGTGTTCGGGAAGACCATAAACCGTCTCGATGAAAGTAAGTAACTGAGGGCGAGGCCGAAGGCCGAGCTGCGTTCAAGAAGAGGATTAACTTTTTTGAAGAAAATAAGTAACAAAGGGCGAGGCCGAAGGCCGAGCTGCGTTAAGGAAGACGATAAACCATCTCTAAGAAAGTAAGTAATTAAGGGCGAGGCCGAAGGCCGAGCTGCGTTCAGGTAAGCGATAAACCATCTCTAAGAAAGTAAGTCATTAAGGGCGACGCCGAAGGCCGAGCCGCGTTCAGGAAGAGGATAAATATCTTCAGAGAAAATAAGTAACAAAGGGTGAGGCCGAAGGCCGAGCTGCGTGCGGGAAGACCATAGACCTTCTCGAAGAAAGTAAGTAATTAAGGGCGGGGCCGAAAGCCGAGCTGCCTTCAGGAAGACGATAAACCATCTCTAAGAAAGTAAGTAATTAAGGGCGAGGCCGAACGCCAACCTGCGTTCAGGAAGAGGATAAACATTTTCAAAGACAGTAAGTAACTATAGGCGAGGCCGAAGGCCGAGTTGCGTTCAGGAAGACCATAAACCTTCTCGAAGATAGTAAGTAACTGAGGGCGAGGTCGAAGGCCGAGCTGTGTTCGGGAAGACCATAAACCGTCTCGATGAAAGTAAGTAACTGAGGGCGAGGCCGAAGGCCGAGCTGCGTTCAAGAAGAGGATTAACTTTTTTGAAGAAAATAAGTAACAAAGGGCGAGGCCGAAGGCCGAGCTGCGTTAAGGAAGACGATAAACCATCTCTAAGAAAGTAAGTAATTAAGGGCGAGGCCGAAGGCCGAGCTGCGTTCAGGTAAGCGATAAACCATCTCTAAGAAAGTAAGTAATTAAGGGCGACGACGCCGAAGGCCGAGCCGCGTTCAGGAAGAGGATAAATATCTTCAGAGAAAATAAGTAACAAAGGGTGAGGCCGAAGGCCGAGCTGCGTGCGGGAAGACCATAGACCTTCTCGAAGAAAGTAAGTAATTAAGGGCGGGGCCGAAAGCCGAGCTGCCTTCAGGAAGACGATAAACCATCTCTAAGAAAGTAAGTAATTAAGGGCGAGGCCGAACGCCAACCTGCGTTCAGGAAGAGGATAAACATTTTCAAAGACAGTAAGTAACTATAGGCGAGGCCGAAGGCCGAGTTGCGTTCAGGAAGACCATAAACCTTCTCGAAGATAGTAAGTAACTGAGGGCGAGGTCGAAGGCCGAGCTGTGTTCGGGAAGACCATAAACCGTCTCGATGAAAGTAAGTAACTGAGGGCGAGGCCGAAGGCCGAGCTGCGTTCAAGAAGAGGATTAACTTTTTTGAAGAAAATAAGTAACAAAGGGCGAGGCCGAAGGCCGAGCTGCGTTAAGGAAGACGATAAACCATCTCTAAGAAAGTAAGTAATTAAGGGCGAGGCCGAAGGCCGAGCTGCGTTCAGGTAAGCGATAAACCATCTCTAAGAAAGTAAGTAATTAAGGGCGACGACGCCGAAGGCCGAGCCGCGTTCAGGAAGAGGATAAATATCTTCAGAGAAAATAAGTAACAAAGGGTGAGGCCGAAGGCCGAGCTGCGTGCGGGAAGACCATAGACCTTCTCGAAGAAAGTAAGTAATTAAGGGCGGGGCCGAAAGCCGAGCTGCCTTCAGGAAGACGATAAACCATCTCTAAGAAAGTAAGTAATTAAGGGCGAGGCCGAACGCCAACCTGCGTTCAGGAAGAGGATAAACATTTTCAAAGACAGTAAGTAACTATAGGCGAGGCCGAAGGCCGAGCTGCGTTCAAGAAGAGGATAAAACTTTTCGAAGAAAGTAAGTAATATTTAAGTACAGTAAACTAATTAAGAACCTCTTTGTATACTACATTTCTGGTACGGCCCTCATCTGCGAATATCACCAGATTGCTTGCGGAACTGACTCTCGAACAGGCCACATAAAACGTCGGTGAGAAAATCAGTCCTCTCTTAAGTCAACTCCGGCCATCTGCAGCGTTTGCCCCTGAGCTTTATTTATAGTCATAGCGAAACAGACTTTAAGGGGGAACTGCAGTCTTTTTAACTCAAATGGGTATTCTGACGGTATTTAAGGTATTCAAGGTATGAATACCCTGAAACGTCTCATTGTTTATTTATGATGAATAGCTACATTTCAAATTTTCAAGTTCCTACCTTTAAAAAAACCGATACACCCTTACAACGTTTCGCCCCCCATTCCCCCCCCCCCCCCCCCCCTTAAAATGTGAAAATCCAAAAATCCTGAAACACGTCATTATTTATTTATGATGAATAGCTATAATTATGATTTTCAAGTTCCTACCTTTAAAAAAACCGATACTCCCATTCAAACTGTCACCTCCCATTTCCCCCCCTTAAAATGTGAAAATCCAAAAACCCTGAAACACGTCATTATTTATTTATGATGAATTAGCTACATATAATTATGATTTTCAAGTTCCTACCTTTAAAAAAACCGATAATGCCTTACTACATTTCGCCCCCCATTTCCCCCCCTTAAAATGTGAAAATCCAAAAACCCTGAAACACCTCATTATTTATCTATGATGAATAGCTTTAATTATGATTTTCAAGTTCCTACCTTTAAAAAAACCGATACTCCCATACAAACTGTCACCCCCCATTTCCCCCCTTAAAATGTATAAATCCAAAAACCCTGAAAAACGTCATTATTAATTTATGATGAATAGCTATAATTATGATTTTCAAGTTCCTACCTTTAAAAAAAAACGATATTCCCTTATAACATTTCGCCCCCCATTACCCCCCCTTAAAATGTGAAAATCCAAAAACCATGAAACACGTCATTATTTATTTATGATGAGTAGCTACAATTATGATTTTCAAGTTCCTACATTTAAAAAAACCGATACTCCCATACAAACCGTCACCCCCCATTTCCCCCCCTTAAAATGTGAAAATCCAAAAACCCTGAAACACGTCATTATTTATTTATGATGAAGAGCTATAATTATGATTTTCAAGTTCCTACCTTTAAAAAAACCGATACTCCCTTACAACATTTCGCCCCCCATTTCTCCCCCTTAAAATGTGAAAATCCAAAAACCCTGAAATACGTCATTATTTATTTATGATGAGTAGCTATAATTATGATTTTCAAGTTCCTACCTTTAAAAAAACCGATACTCCCATATAAACTGTCACCCCCCATTTCCCCCCCTTAAAATGTGAAAATCCAAAAACCCTGAAACACGTCTTTATTTATTTATGATGAATAGTTATAATTATGATTTTCAAGTTCCTACCTTTAAAAAAACAGATACTCCCATACAAACTGTCATCCCCCATTTCCCCCCCTTAAAGTTAAAATTTCCAAAAATCCTTTCTTAGCGGATGCTTACGTTATGAAATAAACCTATGTTCCAAATTTCAGCTTTCTAGACTTAGTAGTTTTGGCTGTGCGTTGATAGATCAGTCAGTCAGGACAAACAATTTTATAAGTATAGATTTGCCCATGATGCTAACTGTACGCGACAAACTAGATCAGCTGTGGCGCCACCTACACCGCGCCGCCGCGCCGGCGAACTGACGTTTAGTAGTAATTAGGGTAATATCCGAGCTAATGATTCCAATCAGCGGAGTTATTTCGTTCGATATGATGATCCAATTTGAATGAAATGACATCGGAAGCGATGTGTAATTTTCTAGTTTTATTACTATACTAGCTGTTGCCCGCCCGCGGCTTCGCTAGCGTGAAATTCGTATTTAAAATTGTATTTAACCTATTCTGTGTCTCGTATAGCTAAATGTGCTTTTACTAAGTTTCATCGTATTCGGACGAATATAATTCGATTTCATTTCATTTCATTTCATTTCATTTCACTACACACCGAGGTTTCCGCACCACAAAAAAAAGATTGAAAAAAAAACATGTTTCTTGTATGGGAACCCCCCTTAATTTTTTACTTTTTATATTTTTTTATTATTTGTTGTTATATCCGCCATAATAACACATATTCTGTGAAAATTTCAACGGTCTACCTATTACGGTTCAAGAGATACAGCCCTCAGACAGACAGACGGACGGACGGACGGACGGACAGACAGACAGACAGACAGACGGACGGACAGACGGACAGACAGACGGCGTAGGCTTAGTAATAGGCTTCCGTACGGGATACGGAAACCTAAAAATCGTCAATTTAGTTTTAGTTTAGTATCATACTAAACTAAAATTCTAAACTAAACTAAACTAAGTCTACAACAGCAGTGTGTCATAAAACTGATTGAGAGAACAGGTACAGTACAGAATCACGCGGACGCGCTGCAGGTATTCACAAAATAATTTATACAGAATTTCATTCTTCGCCATTGCACTGTTTGAACAATGGCATAACATTATGGCTTAATGTACAATGGTGACCGTTAGCCGGTGTAAGTAATCGGTAAAGGTTAATAGGCGAGTGGTTCTCGGTGATCGATGGTGTTGACGATAGCTCCGCTTGGTGACCGCCGAGCAGGAACCAGTTCGCTTGCATTTTTAGGGTTCCGTATCCGGTGCGGGACCCTATTACTAAGCCTACGCCGCGCCGTCTGTCTGTCTGTATATCTGTCTGTCTGTCTGTATGTCTGTCTGTCTGTCCAACTGTTCGAGGGCTGTATCTCTTGAACCGTAATAGGTAGCCCGTTAAAATTTTCACAGAATATGTGTTATTATGGCGGATATAACAAATAATAAAAAATAGAAAATGTAAAAAATTAGGGGGGCGGGGGGGTTCCCATAAAGGAAACGTGTTTTTTTATTATATTAAAGAAATATTTTTTGTGGTGCGGAAACCTAGGTGGGCGAGTTCGACTCGCACTTGCAACACGCGGCCGGTTTTTTATGTCAACTGGCACGGTTGGTTACATCACCTACAACATCCGTGATGTCAGCCCATAATACCGGGTGCCATGTCAGTGCTTCCCTTCGGTCGTGCCGGCTACACTGAACTGGACGGAAAACGAACCACGGTCAGCCTCCAACGGTCGAGCGGTCACCCATCCAAGTACCTACTGAGCGCGCTCAGGGGTTGCTTGAAAACAGTCGACCGACCGCACCACTGAGCTACCGAGGCCGACAGAGGTGGTAGTGTTATTGTCAAATGTGTTTTGTCGTCTCTGCCTACCCTCCTACTGTCTGTTACGCCTCGCCTGCCTCCGTAATGTTTCATCGATAAATAAAATGAAGCATTCGCTCTCACAGACTTCACAGAAGTGATCTCGGATATCAGCACTCACTCAACACTCATTCGTTTATTTTAATTATGGTTTCTAAGCACCAGTAAATGAGAGATTAGATCGCTTCTCAGGTACAGCCGGAAATAACGCACGTAATCCTATGTAAGTACTAAACTAATTCGATTAATTAATGACTCAATCTTTTATACTCTTGCACGGAAAAGATAAACTGACTACATGTACTACTATACTATACTATACTCTCTTCTTGGCGCGGTCCTTCCACCGAGTCATGTAAAAGGTGGGTCTTCGTGCCTTACTTGCTGCTTGATAGTTATCTTGTCCGAATACTTTGCTTCGCGTGGCGGTCGGTGTTGTGATGTAATTTACAAGAGTCCTTGCTGCACAACACCGATTACTCTGCTTACCCCGATTGTCGGGATTCAGCGTGTGGTATGTATGTATGCACGTACTACCTATACACATACCGGTGCGCCACATGAAAGACATTCCCGGCTCCTTTCGTGCACACTTCGGCAGACTTCGGCTCGAAGAAAAGTGGTATGAGTGATGTTTTGGTGGTTTAAAAAAAAATAACCGGGGTGTTCACGAAAGGAGCCGGAACGTCTTTCAGGTGTCGTTTCGATACACATACTTTGTTATTTTACTTTAGAGTGGCACTATAGAGCGTTCCAACTAAATCTTCCCTCCGCCGTTATGTTGGCCCCACTGCCAGTGTCACTGTTAGTGCTTAAATTCCTGTTGCCAGATTGTGAAGATTATATTACCTAATAATGTAATCGGTATTTACGTTTAGCGTATAATAAATACGGTAAATACCGATAATTACGGGTAAATCTGTACACATAGCAACCCTCAACGCTGTTTTGACAGGTAGACAGTTGACCCAACATAACGGCGAAGGGAACTTTTATATGGAACGCTCTCTAGCACGTTTCTCCCGTATCACGCCATCTATCGGTGAAAGCTCATACTTTTGTTGTTAAAATGTTTGGATAATTCGATAGACGGCGCTTATCTGAAAATAGAGGTTTTTAGGGTTCCGTATCCGTCGTACAGGACCCTATTACTAAGCCTAGCGCCGTCTGTCTGTCCGAGGGCTGTATCTTTTGATTGAACCGTAATTGGTAGCCCGTTGAAATTTTAAAATAATGTGTTATTATGGCCGATATAACAACAAATAACAAAAATAAGAAAAAGTAGAAAGTTCACGGGGTCCCCATATAACTTTTATTCAAGTCTTGTATTAAAACGAATTAAATAAGTTTAGGTTTTCAATTTGTTTTGAAAAAGCTTGTCGCTTATCAACCAATCACTGTCCAATGAAATTAATTGGTACCTACCCAGTTATATTGACTATTTCGCGACAGTGGGGTCGAGCAGTGGGGTCGGAAGTTAGGTCCGCCATAATAACAAATGTTCTCTGAAAATTTCAACCAAGTGAAAGGAAGCACTGACATGGCACCTAGTTCACCCGGTGTTATGGGCTGACATCACGGATGTTGTAGGTGATGTAGATAACCGTGTCAGTTTCAATTTAAAAAAGTCCTAGTATTTTAATCTAGATTTTGAAAGAAAAATTAATTGTTTTGTTAACTATACGTGAAATGATCATTTCATAAATGAACCAGAAAACACAGCAAGCGTTGAGGATTGCGCCTACCTACCGCACGCCTTCGCGGCGGCGGCGGCGGCGGGGCGGCGGGGACGTGCGCGCGCCTGCGCGGGAGAATGTTAGGTATTTAGATGGGAAGAACATTTTGTAACGGCTACACTCGAGAGAGAGAGACAGTGCGCACACCCTGTGACATGACTCCGTGCTATTGGCTATAAACTGATTTAACTGTCTGTACCGGCTACACTGAACTGAACGAAAAACACGAACTATTTACATAGCCGTTTCAACCGACGACCATTCAATCAGTGCGGTATGCCCCCAGACACACACAGCGGAATTCTCGGTCGGATTTGCCGACTCGCGCGAAATTGTATGGCACGCGAATCGACACACGCTATAACGTGTCCCAAAACTCAACGTCAAGCGGGAACCAGGGAGTAGACCACTTTATGACAACCCAGGGAAAAATAAGAAAAAAAAAATCTGAGTCATTAATTTTTTTTAAAAACTATTGAACTGAATATTTTTTTGGTATAATTATAGGCATTCTGGTTTTATTTGGGATAGTTATCAATAGCAGAGGTTATTTAGGCTTCCAATATAAAAAATTTAACAATTATATTTGCTTTGTACTCGTAGTACCTAAAATGTCGTACGCGATGTAAATTTTCAACGTTTTTCAAAAAATGCTCATATCACAAAAAACAAATTACTCCGATTTCTTTTCTTATTTTTCCCTGGGTAGTCTTAAACTGGCCTACTCCCTGGTTCCCGATTGACGTTGAGTTTTGGGACACGTTATAGCGAGTGTCGATTCACGCGCCATACAATTTCGCGCGAGTCGGCTAATCCGACCGAGAATTCCGCTGTGTGTGTCTGCGGGCTTAGGCTTGTTAGTTGTCAACAAAATATGTCAATGGCAATTTGTAGCGGTCGTTAGTAAGTTTAGTAAGTTAGTGCGTAACTCTTATAGACTGATTGTGGAGCAAGCTAGCATGTCCTAGCGAAGTAATTCGTGTAGCGACGGCGCGCGGCGCATTCCACAGAGGTACAAGTTACTAATATGACATATTAATATTTTTTATATAATATGTATATAAAGAAAGCGTGAGGATAACGTAATATAAATGCATTATTTTGTACATTCGTCCTGAGGCTGACCGTGGTTCGGATTCCACGTAAAACTGAAGGTGGGTGAATCAACTTTTTCTTGTTTTTGGTATCTGTCTGAAAAGTATTATACTTGACAAATTCACCTTATTTTAATAGTTACAGCAACTCTCAGATAAGTAATTGATTAATAAGAAAGAAGCTGCACAAATAATTTTGAGTAATTTAAAAAAATATATTGGTTACCCTGAGGAGAACCTCTTTTTTCCATACAAAACTGGGGACAAAATTGTACCTTGGGTCACGCCTAAAAACTTGGTTAATGTTTTATTTTAAATAGTATTCTACTTTTATTTCAATTGCCTATCAAGCTAAGTATTTTATACTTAAGTATTGATTTTCAGCTAATTAATAAATTGTAATAATCTTTTTTTTTTATTTGACTTTGCAGCTGCTTTTTACGTTACAAGAAAAAGTTGATCCACCCAGGTCTATTACTAGGTGGTAGGGTTTATCCCTCCCGGGTTGGTGCCACCGCACTGAATGAAATGTCGGTCGAAACGGTTATGTCAATAGTTCATGTTTTCCGTTCAGTTTAGTGTAGCCGACATTAAATGAAGGGAAGCACTGAGACGGCACCTAGTTCCCTCGTAGTTATGGGTTGACATCACGGATGTTGTAGGTGATGTAGCCAACCGTGTTAGTTTCCATTAAAAAAAATCTTTATTTTACTGTTACATTTAAAAAATATTTATACTAATATAAAACAAAATAAAGTTAATGTATCATTGTTACAATTTGTACCTACTCCTTTTCGTCATGTTTAGTATAACCTTACGTAATTATTTGTACATAAAAAATTTCTATCATTCTTTATCTTTCATATTGTCTGTCGTATTTTTGCACAATAAAGCAAACCAAGACACAATCTGAATCTTCAACTGTGTTGCAAGAAATAACTCCACTCACTCACTTGCATTATGTTTGTGAAACAGTCCTCAGCAATCTAACCTCTGGCAGCTAGCTAGACATTTTATTTTATTTCTAGCCCATACGCACTCTGTGGATTCCGCGTTGTCGATCGCAATCGCAATAGATCCAGCATCGTAGCTGTAGAGGGTCTGCATATTGTTTTTATCCGATTTTTTAGCCAAATAAAAAAAATATTTTGACTTTGCGGGCTTGGTCTGTAAATTATCTGTACAATAAATAATGAATTTATATTCTACTTGGTAGTTTTCTTTGGTTTCACCTACAAGTATGTGTCTAACGATGCCCATGGACATTCTGTAATGCAATTTTTTTTATGAAACTGACACTGTTGGCTACATCACCTACAACATCCGTTGTCAGCCCATAACACCGGGTGAACTTAGGTGCCATGTCAGTGCTTCCCTTCATTTCATGTCGGCTACACTGAACTGGACGGGAAACACGAACTATTTACATAGCCGTTTCGACGGATGTTTCATTCAGTGCGGTGGTACCAACCCGGGTTAGATAAACCCTACCACATCGTGAAGGGAAGGGACCAACAGTTTTACGTGGAATCCGAACCACGGTCAGCCTCCAACGGTCGAGCTGTCACCCATCCAAGTACTGACCGCGCTCAGGGTTGCTTAACAAGAGTCGACTGACCGCACCACTGAGCTACCGTGTGGCTGCCAATATATGAATATCCTTATAACTCTTAAACCACTTTATCAATTTACATACGGTTTTCACTGTAACATGCTGTCATTTCTGAACATGGTTTTAGGCTATAAATCATAATACTACGTCATCGGCGACCTGAGCTGTGAGCAAAAAATCACGCGAAGCGCAAACGCGGGCAAAAGCTAGGAATTTTTTGTTTTTTCGATAACGTGACATGTGGCCCTCGTTTCACCTACAAGTAGGTGTCTAACTATGCCCATGGACATACTGTGATGAACGGGGATTGCGAATGCCATGCCGGCCTGACAGGAGCCTATTCATGCCCCTTTTGAAAAGCCCCAGGCTGTATTTGTGAGGAAATACGTGCGTTCCACATTATTAATTCCTAAGATCACGCCTGCATCTCAATGGGGTGAGCCTAGACGACGTATCACCACGTGCCACAGTGACATACAACCTCTGTCTGAGGTCTGACTCTTCCACAATCTATACCGCTTCGTCGATTACCGGTCCAGTATACTTAACAACAAGATAATGTATAGTGCGGTGCGTGTGCGCACGATGTCTCTGTTGTGAGAAATGCTTTCCGTTTCGTTGGAACCGAGGTGGCGGTTACTGCATACTTATATCTTAGGTGATAGTAGTGTCTGGTGAGGCAGTGATATTGCAGTACTTGTACTGTGATTAAGTTAATATTGGGAAAACCTCAAGAGTTTCGTACTATGTAAGAAATTCTCATTCTGGATATAGTTAATTTTTTTTAGTTTTTGAACTTTTTGGACATTTTGAAAGAAATGTTCACACATACATGCACTACTAACACACATGCATACAATACGCAGAAAATAATGCACATTGGGCTTTAAAAAGAGTCAATCCAGTTGTAGAGCGTCGTCTCTGTCGCACAGAGGCGTGCGAGTTAGTGCGACAGGGACGACGTTCTACAACCGGATTGTCTCTTTCTAAAGCCCGATGTGCCTCATTTACTGCAGCGTGCTGTACGTACATACATACATGTATATATACATTATAGCCCCACTGCATCTCTCCCCGTGTATGTATAGCCCCACTGCATCTCTCCCCGTGTATGTATAGCCCCACTGCATCTCTCCCCGCGTATGTGTACCGTGTGGGGCCGGTACTTTAAAAGAATAGCCCCACTGCATCTCTCCCCGTGTATGTATAGCCCCACTGCATCTCTCCTCGTGTATGTCGTAAAAGGCGACTAAGGGATATGACTCCCTTCTTATATCACTAGGTGGTAGGGTTTAACCCGCCCGGGTTGGTACCACCGCACTGAATGAAAGGTCGGTCGAAACGGCTATGTAAATAGTTTGTGTTTTCCGTCCAGTTCAGTGTAGCCGGCAGTGAGCCGGCACGACCGAAGGGAAGCACTGACGTGGCACCAAGTTCACCCGGTGTTATGGGCTGACATCACGGATGTTGTAGGTGATGTAGCCAACCGTGTCAGTTTCCATAAAAAAATAAATAAAAATAAAAAAATACATTCATAGACACTTCAAGTAACCCTCGCACACTTCCATCAAATCACGTCATTATCAAAATTCATAAATAACATAAGTACTAGATAAGTCCTCTATAAGTTAGATAGATAGATAGATAGATAGAAAATTCTTTATTGCTCCAGTAAACATTAAACAGTAACAAATACATTGGAAAATTTACATAAGGTGCAAAGGCGGACTTATTCCTTACAGAGATTTCTTACAGTCAACCTTTGGATGTTTCAGATTCGATAATATAGTGGTGGAATGTAAGTAGGTAGTAGCAAAAGAGTTGCGTGACAATTGAAGATAAAAATATTAATAAGAATACTTATTAATACGTACATATAATTACATGCTAGTAAAATATAAGCCATACATGTTTAAATACACATAAATGACTAAATATATAGAATATTATATACAAATAAATATACATACATACATACTTGTCCATCCAGGTAAGTATGAAACAAAAGTGGTTTTTCTTTTTTAGGTTTTTACTTCACATTGACGGAGGTAATACAGTTTTAGGGGTTTTTTGAATAAGGGAAGCGATTTACAATGTCGGATAAAGTGTGGCAGTGAATTCCACAGATTAGCTGCGTGAACAGAAAATGAGTTCGTATAAAAACCAGTTTTATGAGAGGAGATATCTAAAATATTGTCATGACTAGACCGAAGTGGGACACCGTGAGAACATAGGTTCTGAAAACGGGAAGATAGATACTCGGGAGCAGAGGGGTTGTTAAGACAAGAGTAAAGAAGACTAAGAATGTGGGAATTCCTGCGGTAACGGATGTAAGTTAATCAGTCAGTACTGTGTGGGCCCGGCACTTAATAAGAATAAACCCACTGCATCTCTCCCCGTGCATGTCGTAAAAGGCGGCTAAGAGATAAAGACAAGATACCGTGCATAAGGGCGACAGGTTAGCCACTTCTCACCTTGGCGCGGTCTCTCCACCGAGTCGTGCAGCAGGTGGGCCTTCGTGCCTTACTTGCTGCCTGATAGTTATCTTGTACGAATACTTTGGTAAACGTGGTGGTCGGTATTGCTGTGCTGTAATTTACCTAAGTAATTACAGCACAACACCGATTACTCTGCTTACCATATGGTCGGGATGCGGCGTGTGGTGTGTAAGTTAATCAGTTTACTTATGTTGTGCTCTTACAAATTATGCTTAGTTTAAGAGACAACAATTAATAGGTTGTAACAATTAATATCTAATTTCTAATCGAAAATAAATAAATAAAATAAATAAATAACTAAAAATAAAATTTAAAGCAAATTGTGAAGAAAAAAACCCATCACAAGCTGAACTTCACACATAAATAAAGTTTTTAATGGGGTAGGCATAGACAACGAATTCACGAATCCACTTAGTAGTTGCACTACTCATTACCCAGAGGTTGACTGGAAGAAAATAATTTACAGTGATAATTCGGCCTTCACGCACTCCCATACTCCCATGTTATGATGTCTGTCAGATCATATCTCATGGAAAATAGAGGTGATAGGAGTTGCTGGTAGCTCTAATTTCTAACAAAACATTTGTCGCCATTAGTAAACTTCGTAGTTCACCAATCACGCACCAATTAACTGCACGTGCAGACTTGTGTAATACCGCGCTCTCTTCGATTACACTTGTCCCCAGTTGGTGTGCACGTACCCAGTTTGCTTAGAAAACTCCTCTCACCTACCTTTTCCGTGGTCTATCGGCACAGCTCACCCCTGATCGACTACTGTTAGCGCGCACGTTCGTGGCCTCTGCAGGCTGAAGCACGGGCGAGTACGAGTACGAGGTACCTGGTTTTTTTTCGTACTTCAACCACGCAATTGTTTATTGTTTATTGTATAATTTCATCCATAGGTAGGTAACCTACGCTTGGACATGTCGAAAATTCCGCCAGTTCTAAATTCAATGCGAAGACGAACTGACAAACAAACTTCGCAAGTCACAATGTTTTGTTAGTACCTTATAAGTATTATATTATAGTAACTTACAAATAATTAACCCATACTACCGCTCACAAGAGCATTAATATTTACAGCATAAACATGAATACTGAAGAATCTGACCACTCTGCCTATTTACATTACATTACCTATATCTGGTGTATAGTGCCATCGTCAATTTGATACTTAAATATATCAAGTCAATTCAACAACAATTAGTAAAAGTTTATTACAAAGAAATGTAATAAGTCATATTAAAAATCTAAAGATACAAAGAGTATTTAGTAGAAAAAACAGTAGTCAGATTCTCAGATAAAGTTATGGTCAACTAAAGCATCCTTAACAGTGTAATAACTCTTTTCAATTAACATTTGTTTAATTCTTCGTTTTAAATTATTATCATCTAATTGTTTTATGTTAGAAGACAGTTTGTTATAAAATCTAACACTATTAAAAATAAAGCTTTTTTAGGTTTTAAATAATCTATGTCTTATTAATTGTACATTATTCTTACAGCGTGTGTCATAGTTATGATTGTCGGAATTAAGAAAGGAATCATGAATATATTTTCTGGCATAGCATATGTTCTGTTAAACATATGCACTTGGTAAAGTCATGATTCCTATCTCACCGAACGCTGTCTTACAAGTATCTCTAGTTTTCATATTCAAGATGTACCGTAATAAAACCTTATTAGATAAATAATTTAATGTCATAACAAAAAAAGAGGTTTCGTAAATGTCGTGACTTTCAGAGATTGATTCACAACACTATACATTGCATTCTCGCATTCCTGCCGGAGGCCACGAACGTTCGCGCTGACTGTACGTCTATGAAAGCATACTCGTATTTTGACGCGTACACCTATGTCGAGGGGGCGCCATGCGACATCGTAAGTGCTTATTGTGTTGCGCAACAGTTACGCGCAGGAACGCCTTGTGCGGTGAACAATAGAGCTCCCTGTAGACCAGACCTAACAGTGAATCATCCGCACATCCCATTATGTATGACACACTCTGGATCTACCTCGTATACTTTCCCGCCTCAGTAAAAATAATCAAACCACTTCACCACCGCTCCTCCCTATCTCTCTTACCCAAAACTGGCCTTAGAGGGCCTCAGTCAGCCTCGGTAGCTTAGTGGTGCGGTCGGTCGACTGTTGTTAAGCAACCCTGAGCGCGTTCAGCACTCGGATGGGTGACCGCTCGACCGTGGTTCGGATTCCACCTAAAACTGTAGGTCCCTTCCCTTCTTACCTTACTAGGTGGTAGGGCTTATCCCGCCCGGGTTGTTACCACCGCACTGAACGACACATCGGTCGAAACGGCATTGTAAATAGTTCGTGTTTTCCGTCCCTAGTTCACCCGGTGTTATGGGCTGACATCACGGATGTTGTAGGTGAGGTAGCCAACCGTGTCTGTTTCAATAAAAAAAAATTAAAAAAGAAAAGAGGGACAGCACTCAAGCGCCCCGCGCGCGCAATGCTGCACGCGCGTCAGCCAGACTTTTGTTCGCGTTTGCCCGCCATTGTCAGCGGCTTCGCAAAATATCCGCCCCCGCGAAATCACAGGAAATGCTCGGTTCCGCTGTAAAATATCCTCATCACAACCCTCACGCTTACAACGCGACGGAAACGTAAAACAGATCGTTTATTATGACAACATACATCAGAATAATAGACTGATGGTAAAAACAATTAAGATATTATATATTTATATTTCGTACGTACCGTGTGGGGCCGGTACTTAAAAAGAATATCCCCACTGCATCTCTCCCCATGCATGTCGTAAAAGGCGACTAAGGGATAAGGACAAGATGCCGTGCTAAAGGGCGACAGGGTCGCCACCTCTCACCTTGGCCCGGTACTTCCACCGAGTCATGCAGCAGTTGGGTCTTCGTGCCATACTTGCTGCTTGATCGATTTAATCTTGTTCGAATACTTTGCGAAACGTGGTGGTCGGTGTTGTGCTGTAATTGACAAGAGTTCTTGCAGCACAACACCGATTACTCTGCTTACCCCGATTGTAGGGATTCAGCGTGTGTGATATGTATGTATGTATGTATATTTCCCCCCAAGAACAGTCTCGGATCCTTCCATAGGGGCGTGAATAGGCACCTGACAGGCCGGCATGGTATTCGCAACACCCGTATGCGACCGAATGGGCGTCGTTAGGCATCTTATGGGTAGCTCGTCGCTACATGTCGAACTTTCAATAAAAACAAATATATATATATATGATTGAACTTCTTTCAATCGCTTTTGATATTATGCAATTTTCTTTAAATACAATAAATATTCATAAAATTTTTCCTAGGAAATTAAATAGAGGGCACACAAAAGACACATCAATTTTGTATGTATGGTATCAATTCGTTGTATCGGAATGTATTAATTTTACTTTTATGAAATAATATTTAAGTAAATATCGACATAATATGAAATATATTTATTAAGATAAATCAATATTACAATACTAAAACGTGATAAAATATGTTTACCTTAATATTTAGGTAATACAACTGTTCAAACCAGGCTCAGGGTCCGAATCGTGATCGCCGTTGAAAAGACTTCAACGAGCTTCAAAAAGAAACTCAGCACAAACAAAATGTAATAATTTTTTTGTATGGTATCAATAATTGTTCCGTCCCTCAAAAGAGAAAACAACCGGAATGGTACGGAACCCTCCCCACGCGAGGTCGACTCGCACTTGGCCGCTTTTTTTATTCGCCGCCTTAAGTATTCATTCTTCTCTTCATTCTCCACAGTTATATCACTGAACTTTTTGCACCTCTTAGAAATATGAAAATAAATAAATGCCTACTTTTGCATTCAACCTCTTTAATATGAAAACACCCCAGTTGAAGAAGAGAGCTCTATGTGAAAGAATAATTGGGCGACTCTAGCTTAAAGGAAATTTATTTATTGAGAAATATGAAAGGACGGAGTTGGGATCGATCATGTTGTCAGCCGCGCGCCAGGACGCAGGATCTGCGGTAGGTGTTGTATTGTAATGCATTTCAATAGATGATCATCTATAGAAATGCATCAGATATAAACAAAAAGGACACAAATGAGCCATTGAATGCGCTACCGCAGGATCTCATCTCCTACCAAAAGGGATTCATACGAAATCCTGACTTTCCAGTCAAACCACTGAGTGGCTTCTGGCCGATCAGCAACTGATACGAGAAACTACGGTTTCTCTCGCGTTCCATATTTCAAAATTATGGTATGTCATTGAACGCCACTTGCTCTGTTTTAGGTTACATATCAGTTAAAGACTAAAAAATAATAAAAGTCATATTTAAAAAATTTAACTATTCACATAGCCGTTTCGACCGACGTTTCAATCAGTGCGGTGGTGTCAACCCGGGCGGGTTAAACCTTACCACCTAGTAAAGGTAAGAAGGGAATGGACCTACAGATTTACGTGGATTCCGAACCGCGCTCGGCCTCCAACGGTCGAACGGTCACCCATCCATTGATCCCACTGATCGCGCTCAGGTGTGCTTATCTCGAACGACATAATTTTTTTTATTTTTATGGAAGAGGAGGAAATAATCGTGTCTAGACAAAAAGGTTGAATAGTACGTACGAGTATAAATAGATCTGGATTTAATCGGTATCCCAATGTAGGTATCCCACAGTGGAGTGTGTACGTACATGCACCCGCAGTAGCTTTATTCTTTTGTGCCGCCTGCACCGCGGCGGCGCTGCGATCAGTGCCTACAATCCTACAAACTAATACCTATTACCTATAATATTACAACACGGCCGGGATGTGCCGACTCACTCACCTCACCCCGTGCGCCGCCGAGCCGTGTTGATTGCCTCACGTGGGTGTCTGGATCGGGCGACGCGACGACGCGCCGCGTCTCCGCCGAGGCGCTGAAGTGAAAACAAATTAGTTAGCGTCCCACTGGGATCGGGAGAGCGTCTGTGACGTGATATGGGAATTGGATTGGGAATTCCAAGAGAGGGGACGTGATACACCAGCTAACCCGACCGTTCGACAAGGCTTACGCTAAGCTAAGCTACGCTTCACGAAAAAAAAAAAAAAAATGTTATTAGGGAATTTCACAGAGTTAGCAGCAATTTCATCTTCAACTTGTCAGCCCCGGTAGATCGGTAGTGCGACGGATCGACGTGAGCGAGAAATTAAGCACACCCAGGCGCGGTGAGAACTTGGAGAGACTTGCCGTGGTGGATTAACGTTATGCATGGATTCCGCGTATAACAGGTTGTTCACTGCCTATCTTACCTTATACTTGGTAGTGGGGTTCACCCGTTCGGTATCTTGATCACGGATGTAGTAGGTGATATAACAAGAACTTGCAACTTCAACATATGCCGACCAACGGGAACTTTCGGCCTCACAAATCTTTAGGGAATCTCGGTGAACTTTTGTTTAGGAGGATTCGATCGACTTTCTATGTTCCGTTTAATCATTTCGACTAGTCTATATCTGTCAACATATTCTATGGCAGCCTAAAAGTGTTTAGTTAGAGTATAAACTCATTACTTTACCCACAGATCAGAGAAATGATGGCTAGATGTGCGGACGCCAACAGACCTTTTTTTCTGGAATCTGGCATGGAACACATTTCGCCACCTTCTGTTAAAATATGGCTCATTCAGTTTCATTTTTTTTTATGTAATCCGGTATGGGTGGCTGCTTCGGAGGAGCCAAAGCACATGCTCGGACCAGCGAATATCACCTCCGAGAAGGTAGGTGCCATACCGTAGACTTCCCTGTATTGCTGGATATACTGGACTAGAGAAGAAAACAACCGAGGCTGCTATGCGGCCATATTACATCCAGTGCGATGGCACCAACCCAGTCGGCTACAATTTGATGAGCCTACCGACTAGTAAGGGGCAAGGGACCTATAATGCAGCCACACGCCAGATTCATGAACTTCAATCTAGTGGTTATTTCTCATCTATGACTTTAATAACCCATGTCTGTGTAGCTGCGTCATTCTCTGCATCACGCGTCGCACGATTCGCTCCGCTCTCGTTCCCTCGCGCCCGGTGCATCTGGCCCGTAATGAAGTGCATTGTGCATCGTTGATTGTGTGCATTCGCTACCGTCCGCGTCCGCGTCATCTACGAAGATAGCTCGATCTCGCTCGGAGTGTGATCTTGATATGTTTCACTTTCTTGCGTCGCGGAGATCGTTCCAGAAATAACTTTATCAACTCAGTACTTTCTTTGGTTAAATCAGATTCATATATTTATTTCTCCGTATGTATATTTAACAGAGTTCGTCGTTTTTTTTTATTGGTCTCTTCAGCAGTACAATACGTAAGGAAGAAACCTTGTAGAGCTTTTTTAGGGTTTTTAAATATATAACAAGCAAAAAAAAAAGTTTCTTGAAGAGGCTTGGGCCTCTGCTGGTGGACGCAACTGGCGTCCCGCAATCAAAGGCATACTTCATTCAAAGGGTAAGCAAGCCTTGCCATCCAGTCCAGCGGGGTAATGCCGCAAGTGTTCTAGGTACATTTGAAAACGCCCCTTTTGATTGATAGTTATTTTAATAGTTTGATCATTATTTCTTAGGTAGGTTTTAATTCTGAAGGCAAAATTTCAGTGAAATATTTTATATTGTTATGTAAGTAGTTTCATTTTAATTTTGTATTCATTTTATATCAAATAAATGTTTTTGTTGCTTTTTTTTTTATGGAAACTGACACGGTTGGCTACATCACCTACAACATCCATGATGTCAGCCCATAACACCGGGTGAACTTGGTGCCACGTCAGTGCTTCCCTTCGGTCGTGCCGGCTACACTGAACTGGACGGAAAACACAAACTATTTACATAGCCGTTTGGACCGACCTTTCATTCAGTGCGGTGGTACCAACCCGGGCGGGTTAAACCCTACCACCTAGTAATATAGAAGGGAATTATATCCCTTAGTCGCCTTTTACGACATACACGGGGAGAGATGCATTGGGGCTATTCTTTAACTATTCTTTAGTTATTTGTATTACTTTTTATATATTTTCTTGAATAAAGGATAACTTAATTAAGAATAAGTAATTTAATTAACATTGTAAAAGCAAAAACTAAAAATTTGATAAGTCACAGATATAAAAGATAATAAAATGTTATTGAATAAGTACCTACTTATTCATTTTGATAGTTTATTGTATGTTGTAAGATGTTTCTTTTTATAACCTGACATAACCTGATATTTTTGGCTTGCCTACTACCGCCTTGGATTAATGTCAGCTATGTCAGTGCTTCAGTTTGGTCGTGCTGGCTACAGTGAACTGGCCAGTCGCTTCGACCGAACTTCATTGTGTGGTTTCCCTTAATTATATTTTACAATGTATGTAATTAATTGTACTTTGTTAGGCCGGCATGGCATTTGCAACCCCCGCGTACGACCAAATGTCCATGGACGTCGTTAGACACCTTATAGGGGTCTAGCAGGCACATGTCGCGCTTTCTATTAAAAAAAAATTTAATAACCAATTTTTTATGTTTTTCGAAAAAAAATTCTATGGTTTCAGATTTTCACACAATTCCATTCAGACTCAAATAAAATGGGCTTCGTTTACTAATTACATAAATGTGTGATTGATATGTTTGTCTGTTGGTTGCAGCGGTGGTGGTGCGGTATCTCACCAGGAGATACATCGGCGAGTACAGCTCTACGGGAGGTAGGCACGATACCTCATTTCTTCCTTTGTAGAGTTCCGTATCTGTACGGAAGCCTATTACTAAGCCTACGCCGTCTGTCTGTCTGTCCTAATGCTGTATCTTTTGAACAGTAATACGTAGCCGGTTGAAATTTTCATATAATATAATAAATGACGGATCAAGAAATAAAAAAAAGCAAAAAGTAAAATATGAAGGGGTCCCCATACACGAATCGTGCTAAGAATCGATTATTACATATTTACGCAACTAAATAATAGATGGCGCCACATGGAAAATTTTAATAAAAACTCAATGGACAGTGAGTGCGGGGAGATTGTGCAATGGCAACAGTGCTGTCTAGGTCTAGGGAATGCAATGACCTAGTCCAGTCTCCTTTTTCTTTTTTCAAATTTAGTGTTTGGAATTTACCTACATGCAGTTCAAATTATACTAGTTAAGCATGCAAGTTAGTCATTTAGTTTTTATTTAATAAAGGCGCACATCAACCGTCCACCAAATCTCGATGAAACCATTTTCACCAAAAAGTACATACTATAAAATGACCAAATGTGGGAAAAAAAATCAGAGCTTTTCGTCTTCAAATATGGACGGACCCCTTTCGAACCTTGAAGTTACGAAATCTTATCCTGAAACACCCTGTATACAGGGTGATTCAGGATAGGCAAGAGAAACTTCAGGAATAGAAAGTACTCATTATTAGAAGAAAAAAATCCTTATCACTCAAATCGAAATTCTGTTGTTTTTTTTTTTCATACAAAACTTGGAAATTGTAGATGGACAGTGAGTCTTAAGAAAATTGGCAACGTAAAAATGTATGCAGAATGGGCATTTGTGCGTAGTGCTTCGTCGTCGTTCCGCACGACTCACTGAGCTCCGCTGAGCTCGCTGTGAAAAAACGTTAACCGTCCATCAATTAACGATAAAACTATTTTCACCAAAAAGTACTATAAAATGACCGAATCTGGAAAAAAGTTACAGAGCTTTTCGTCTTCAAATATGGCCCTTTTTTGAACCCTGAAGTTTTTCGTGCCTATCCTGAATCACCCTGTATAATGAGTCCAACCAATGTCCGCAAATACGCGAGTGAGGGGTATTAGCGCTTTCATGGCACGAGGATGAGATGTCTTGTAATGCGATCGCTTGAAAGTATTCATGAGGACAATAGCATGTAAAGGCACTTACATTTGTTTACCTAAATGTAACAAGTTTCACCGCGTTTTGCCGCTTCTAGGGTTTAATTCCGATTCAGATTCAGATTCAGATATTTATTTCGCCATAAAGAACACACAACAATAACAATATTTCATTGAGACATATGCATGTTCAGTATGGTTCGTCATCATTTTTTATGATGTCCCGTTCAGTAGTGCAATCTATAAGGAAGAACCGGGTAAGAAACCTTACAGAGCTTTTTTTAAATATAACTTACATACTAAGTTTTCATTATGTTAAATATAACATACTATATCTAAGCAAAAAATTAAAAATATTAAGTCAAAAATATACCCATTAAAAAAGATAATAAAATACAAAACATAGAACATAGGGTTCAGTCAAGTTATTAATAAAATTTGTTTTTATGCATATAAACAATTTGAATTATCAAAGTAAGCAGAATTTTTATTTACAGTATGAAAAAAATTCACCTAACTTATAAAATGGATTGTCTAAGAGAAATATTTTCAGCTGACTCTGGAACACATTATCACTATTTTTGATTTTATTGTATCAGGAACATTTTCGTACAATTTGGGTCCAATCACGTCAGGGCCTTTTTCAGCCATCGCCGATTTATGCGCAACAGATTTTAAACGCTCTGAGTTACGTGTGTTATAATTATGACTAATAATTATTCGGTGTTACTAGGTATAATACTCGTATTGTGTTGTTACAGATTTCCTGTACCAGCACCACGTGGCGTTTGACGGAGTCGCCTCCGAGGTCGAGATACTCGACACCTCCAACTGTGCGGTGCGTTTATAATAACCATTATAATTATAATATTAATTGTAGCACCAAATAATAAAAATAAGAAAATGTAAAAAATTCACGGGGGTCCCCATACAAGAAACTAAAATTGTATGCGCGCCATCTACCGAAAACAGTATGAAGAAAGCATTTTAACTAATCATCAATTTTAACTAATATGAAGCATTTCATTAAACATGCCATAGATGGCGTGAGTGGGGCTGACCCCACGGTGCGCGAGTTCGACTCTCGATTGGCCGGTTTTTAAACGGTTTTATTCAAATAATTAGTTCTATTACGTTTAGAATAGCAAGTCAAGGTGTACATAGAGCGTGTTCTATTATTAACATGACGTATGTATTCGATTTCACGTTCACTGTCGCCGCCCCCCCCCCCCCCCCTCCCCCCGCCCGCGCCGCCACCGCGCCGCCCCCGGGCCGCAGCCACCACGTTCCGAGAAACAATTATTCCCTACGACATTGCACCCCGTGTTTATGCACCTACGCTGATTGGCGGCCGGACAACGGAACAGCTGCGCAATGTCACCGACACTTTACGTTCTTGTGAGCGGTAGTATGGATTAATTATTTGTAGGATTTGTGCCGTGTGGGGCCGGTACTTTAAAAGAATAGCCACACTGCATCTCTCCCCGTGTATGTCGTAAAAGGCGACTAAGGGATATGACTCCCTTCTTATATTACTAGGTGGTAAGGTTTAACCCGCCCGGGTTGGTACCACCGCACTGAATGAAAGGTCGGTCGAAACGGCTATGTAAATAGTTTGTGTTTTCCGTCCAGTTCAGTGTAGCCGGCACGACCGAAGGGAAGGCTGACGTGGCACCTAGTTTACCCGGTGTTATGGGCTGACATCATGGATGTTGTAGATGATGTAGCCGACCGTGTCAGGTTCCATAAAAAAAAAAGGAAGGCTATAATGTACTAACATAACATTGTGACTTGCGAAGTTTATTTGTCAGTTCTTCTTCGCATTGAATTTAGAACTGGCGGAATTTTCGACATGTCCAAGCGTATAGGTTTTACCTACCAAACAATAAACCAATTGCAGCAAAACAACGAACTATTATAGAACAGAACATGCGAGTACAAGAAGATCCTTCAAAAAAGTAATATTTGTCAGCCCCGTGTAGCTCAGTGGTGCGGTCGGTCGACTGTGTTGTTAAGCACACATAGACACTGACCGTGGTTCGGATTCCACGTAAAACTGTTGGTCCCTTCACTTCTTACCTTACTAGGTGGTAGGGTTCATCCCGCCCGGGTTGGTACTACCGCACTGAATGAAACGTCGGTCGAAACGGCTATGTAAATAGTTTGTGTTTTCCGTCCAGTTCAGTGTAGCCGGCACGACCGAAGGGATGCACTGACGTGGCACCAAGTTTACCCGGTGTTATGGGTTGACATCACGGATGTTGTAGGTGATGTAGCCAACCGGGTCAGTTTCAATAAAAAAATAAAAAATAAAAAAAAAAATATTAAAATATGACCTATTACATATTTAAACCGCCGATACTCGACCTATCGTACGAACTATGAATACGGTGATCGTATCGGAATCAGGCGCCGCGCTATCATATTTGTCTTGCCTGTTGGTGGCTACTGCGTATGCTTGACAGCCTACCATTACGTCCGAGGGAGGTATATGTCGAGCACTCGCCGCGCCACCGTCCGGTCCGGCGGACACCGGACGGTAGCCGGCCGGTAAATCAACCGCCGCCGAGTAATTATAGAGGCGACGCAACATTGAATGTTGATGGAGTGAAGGTGCCTACTTATTATCAGTGACTACTGCACTCTTGAACATTTAATGAAATTAAAATGTGCTCTATTACGCAATAAAAAAAGTGTGAACTTAATGCCCATACACATTATCCGCCAGTTGTGCCTCGAATTGCGGGTGAGATTGATGTCTAGTGCGAAATTAACTTTTTTTTATAATGGGTAAGCACGACATGTGACGCCGAACCACCCATAAGGTGTCTAGCGACGCCCATGGATATTCGGTCGCATGCGGGGGCTACGAATGCCATGCCGGCCTGGCAGGTGCCCATTCACGCCTCTCTTGAAGAATCCGAGACTGTACTTCGATATCCTATATAACCTAGATAACCTGCGATAAATGTAGGCAGGGAGAGCGTTCCAGAATAAACTTGAATAAAAATAAAAATATAGTTGCTCATAATGTTTAACACATAAATCAATTTAATACATCCTACCTCCTCTTGGCCTCCACGTTGGCTCTCTGTACCTCCAGGTACAGAGAGCCAACGTGGCTTCGGCTTCAGCTCCGGTCCCGTACGGTATACGGAACCCTGAAAAGGTACAACGAAATCAATCATTTTTAAGGTCCCGTATGCTACAAAACCCTGAAAACGTACACCGAAATCAATCATTTGCCTAAACACGAAATAAAATAAAACCTAAATCGCAACAGTTATCTCAATCAACGCAGCGCCGTGTTTTGTTTTCACAACATAGAAACAGCTCTATCTATCTACAATCGCTGGCTGTATGTTGGCTGGCTGGCGCAGCATCAAAGTAAATTTACTTCTCGGTAGCGTCCCGGCCGCCCGCACAGTAAACAACCAGATATCGATCCGAGAGCTCAGCAGATCGAGAACAATTTAATTAGGCTTGCTTTATGGCCGGACTCTCGTTGTTGTCTCTGAGCCTGCGCGGCCGCAATATCTGCGCTCGGTATCTATCTATAGGTGATGTACGGGAGCTCTGACATAAAGACCGCTAGGCTCTTCTTTGTGGGTGTAATCGAACCGGATTGTAAAAACTAAACAGGACAAATTCAAGCGTAGTGTACTACCATACGAATGATGAATAAAGAATAAAGAATAAAAAGAATAGTTTAATGCTGTGTGCGAATTTATTTTGCTCATATAAACGTTTATTGGTTTAATAGCTAGCATGGCGCCTCTTTTCGCGAGAAGTTGTGCTGTGAGGCTATGTCTGATCTTCCGTCGGACTTTTGGGCACAGCCACACGTGCCGGCTGTCTCTAAAGAGTGGTCTAAATTTTAAACGGCCTTCCGCCTCGCCTTTAGTTACTTCCATTCTTCTTTGAAATACGAATTTCACGCGAGCGAAGTCGCAGGCAACAGCTAGTATTATATATAGTTGTTATTATTACTGAATGAGTATGAAGAACAACTTTCCAAATTCCAAATTCGAAAACTTGTCTTGAGCTTGTCAAAATTTATTTGGTTCAATTACAGAGTCTTTAAGAAACTCTGTGATTTTTGCAATTTTTCCTTTCGTTTCGTGGTGGTACGTTCCGCGCCGGTCATACCACAGATAAATGTAATGGTCCTACAGGAGGGGTATAGAATCAAACCCGCCACTCTTCATATTTTGGGTGTTTGCATGTTTTTTATGCATTCAATTCTAAGAGTAATTTCGAACTCAATAAAATAATTTCTGTGTAACTAAAATCGCCGGCTTACAAAATTTCAGAATGTTGGGTCGCCTACTAAAAAGTTGAAGAGTTGTATTTCATGTTGCCACTACCCGCAGAACTGTGAAATCAGCTGCACCGAATTTAAAATGGTACGTGTTGGCCGTACTGTCTTCTGATTCAGTCCAATGCCATCATATGATTTACTAATGCTCATTCAACTTAAGTGTGTGACCAATCCGTCTCCATTTAGGGTTGATGGGTTACTTCTGCTACGGTATCGGTTGCGTTACGGACCTCTTTTGAGATGTTTGAGGTCGGTAAGTACTGAGGACTGCGGTAAGTCAATGTATGTTCCGATTTCTTAAAACAATATGGCAGGTCAATTTTTTCTGTTGTGAGAGAGAAGACGGAGAAAAGACGATTTCTAGAAGTTTCAGGCTCATCCAACCTAAACAAAGGATAGATAGATAGATAGAAATACTTTATTGCTCCAAAAAAACATTTAACATAAACACACAATAATAAATTTACATGAGGGGCAAAGGCGGACTTATCCCTTACAGGGATTTCTCCCAGTCAACCTTTGGATGTTTGAGAGTCGTGTGTTGCGAGATATAAGTAGGTAGTAGCAAAAGACTTGAGTGTGGGAATGTAAAATATAATATAAGGAAAATAACTATAATATACTATAATATACACTACATATAAGTACATACTAGTTAATTAAACGTATAAATTACTATTTATAGATTAAATTAAATACATATGAATTACAATTTATATAATACATAATACCTAAATATATACATACATACTTGTCCATTCAGAATTAAAGGATTTTTTAGCTTTTGACTTCACACTGACGGAGATAGTACAACTTTAAGTGTTTTTTGAATAACGGACAAAGGACAAATTGGTGAAAACTTACTGAAAACTAGCTTCATATTTTTTATGGAAACTGACACGCTTGGCTTCCCATAACATCCGTGATGTCAGCCCATAACACCTGGTGAACTCAGTGCCATGTCAGTGCTTCCCTTAATTTCATGTCGTCTACATAGAACTGGACGAAAAACACGAACTATTTACATAGCCGTTTCGAACGACGTTTCGTTCAGTGCGGTGGTACCAACCCGGCCGGTATAAACCCTACGGTCAGCCTCCAACGGTCGAGCGGTCACCCATCCAAGTACTGACCGCGCCCAGGGTTGCTTAATAACAGTCGACCGACCGTACCACTGAGCTACCGAGGCTGACAAAGTTCTGACCGCATATATACTCGTACATATTAAGTATCCTGACACTCTGACACACTTTTGCCGCCTCTTCCACTCTCATAATGTTCTTCATACATGCTCGTCGGTTACGGGTACTACGCACCTGACCCTTTTCGAGCACATGCCCGATCTGGTCCAGGTACGTGCGTCTAGGGCGACCCTTCCCGACTCTTCCACTAACATTCGCTCCATATATTTCTTTCTTTCATTCTTTCTTTTCTATCATCCATTCTAACAGACATCCATACTCCTCCTATTCCTCGTGGCGCGTGGGGGTTGAGTTGTTTGCGTGGGTTGGGTCCGTTGTCTTTGCCTGCCCCACTGGGAGGCAGGCAGGCGTGACGTTATGTATGTGTATGTATGTATGAACTTATAGCACAACACCGATTACTCTGCTTACCCTGATTGTCGGGATACAAAAGCGTGGGTTATGTATGTATGTATATTAAGTATTGTCAGGCTCGGTAGCTCAGTGGTGCGATCGGACGACTGTCGTTCGTAATCATGGGAACAACTGGGCGCGGTCAGAACTTGAATGGGTGACTGTTCGACCGTTGGAGGCTGACCCTGGTTCGGATTCCACGTAAATCTGTAGGTCCCTTCCCTCCTTACCTTACTAGGTAGGTGGGAGAGTTTAACACTCCCAGATTGGGTCCAGCCTCAGGGTCCACCGCAGTGAACTAAAGGTCCGTCGAAACGACTATGAAAATAGTTCGCTTTTCCCGATTTTCCGTCCAGTTCAGTGTAGCTGGCATGATTAAAGGGAAGCACTGACATGGCACCTAGTTCACCCAGGTGTTCAGGGCTGACTTCGCCAATGTTATAAGCCAAATGTATGTAAATGTTTTCATAAAAAAAAAAGAAAAAACGTAGATCCGTGAACTTTTTTTATGAAAACCTGAATGGGTTGTGCCCAGTGCTGAGGGACCAATGGTACAGTTGGCGAATCCACGCTCAGTGAGGCGCCATGCCATCAGAGTTGTGGACTGGTGCTAGTCTAGCCTGTTAATACGACGTTTGAAGACGACTGAAGTGTCGGTAAACACACTTGCCATAACTTTTATTTCAAGCTTTTAAAAAAAAACCGCATGAAAATCGGTCCACTTTTTAAGATAATTATTTTTTTTGTTACTTCATTACTAGATTACTTGATTACAAACATAGCTAAGAACCATCCCGATTAAACAAGCTTCCTAATAAAAAAAACCGCATCCAAATCGGTCATCCGTTTGGGAGCTACGATGCCACAGACACACACTCACTTTTTTCCGTCGGGGGTTAAAAAGACAGTTCCACACCCTAACGATGCTGGATCGGCGGACAGACGAACGGATAAGTATAGGCAAGGTTGGGTGACCGTTGGGCTGGCCGTGGTCTAGGTTCCACGTAAAACAAAACTGTAGGTCCCTCCCTTATCTTACTAGGTGATAGGGTTTAACCCGAGTGCAGTCTTACTGCCGTATGAATGCTCAATAAACAATACAATAGATAACGATTAGGCACTTTATTATTGCATTAATCATTTCACATTTAAAACTGTCGAACATGAGACAGTTCTCCGAAGCTATTCAGACAACTGACAACAACAGTTCATAGGAAAGAGTGTACCTAAGCTAATTCGAGACCAAGCGATACGGTTGTTCTTAGAACAAGAAGTGCGCAATCACAGCCGCATTTTGGACTAACGCAATAGTTTACGCCTTTGTTAAATTCAAAATAGTATAACTGGATAGCGATTATCGCTATGTATTTCAATCGGCAACTCTCAAATTATTGAATTTCGTAACGCAATCGGCGATACTTCACTAGAAATTTGAAGCGGACTAGCGTCACGCTGCGCCGGACAGTGCCGTATCTATCAGACATCGTCAGGGGTCCGGCAGCGGCGCCGCTGTCGGCAGCAGCGGGGGGGCGCGGCGCGGCCAAAGCGCGTGGCGCTGCGCTCGCTTGCACAACATTCGGAGCGGATTCTTACGAAATGTCTTATTGAAATTAAGTGATTATGATTATCGGCTCATCGCCGGGATTATTGATTGTTATCGAGCGACCTTTAACCGTTAGACGAGGCCCGAGCCGAGTTTGAATGTCAAAACAAAACGTTTAACTCATATTTGGCTTTGTGAAATAATACATAACATAATCCACTACTCGGAGTAACCTAAAAAGCATTTGTACAGAATGTTCTAACGTCCAGCACATTAATTTCGCCAGCGCAATTACTCATGTTTTTCGGAGACAAAAAGTAAATAAAGTTTTTCTCTAAAGTGCCTAGTTTTGGAGATGAAAATTTTTGAAATTTATGTTTTCGTCAAGTGTTCTGGCGCGGGAACGGTTGGAGACCGGGGTCGAAAACTCACGTCGCGCGGCCGCGCCGCCGTGCATCTCCTCGCTCCGCACACTCGTCCTTGCTCGCTTACTCACCGCGCGCCTTTCATTCCCACGTTCGTGCGAAACATTAGATCCTTTTTACACTAAATTAATCAATTCATTTGTATGAAAACTGTAACTTTTTATATAAAGGTAATTCAGGAAAAAGTTATTTCACTTTTTTGTTATTATTGATCCCAATAATAATTTCCTAAATTTAATGTAGTGGTCGTTACAACATCCTGTATACAAACTATATCGCAAACGCTTCGAAGCTCACCCTCAAATATGGTTGAGGGAGGCGATGGCTGGCCCTGGCGTGATGCTCGTGAACGGGTGCTGTTTGTGGAGACTGGCCTGCTGCAATTAGCTTGGAATGGTTTACCCTTATGGAAAATAAATGTTGTATTTGTGATACATTTTTGCATTTGTCATGAATCATGTATAATGAACTGCATGCATACATACTTACTTGTAACAAGAGAAATAATGATGACTCGTACTGTGTAGGCAGTGGCAAATACTTGTGCAAATGTTGACTAAGTGGACGCAAAAAAGGATCCAGCGAAGTTTCTTGCAATTTCTTCTTCGCTGTGATAATCGAACTGGCAAAATGTTAAATTTTGAAATATTACGTATGCGAGTGCAGTATAGTTTCTATGGATGATGAATAAAGTATAAAGAATATGAATATCCGGATTAGGTAAACACAATTATAAAAAATATTATTTATTGTAGTATAATGTAGAAATGCCTGCTCATCTATTTCCTCCCGGCCCTTACAGCTTGGGGTTTTTCAAAAGGGGTATGAAAGGGCTCCTGTCAGGCCGGCATGGCATTCGCAATCCCCGTGGATCACAGAATGTCCATGGGCATCGTAAGTCACCTACTCGTAAGTGAAAAGATGCCACATGTCGCGCTGTCTATAAAAAAAATGTCTTACTGTCATAGAAGTATAGTTCAAGACACGTAAATTGAAATAAATAAATCTTTTATTTTTCAACCATAAGTCCAATGATTACCAGAAACACTTACATATAACATATTTACAAATTATTCTCGAACTATAATATAGTTAAATTTGCAGCTGTAACAGTTAGCCGAGTACGAGGTATAATACGAAACGCAGGCACCATTCAGAAATCCGAAGTAAATTGCAACTTAATTGGAAAAACACGCCTCGGAAACTCAATACGGTTAACCCGAACCCTCACGATCTGAATCTAACGTCGCTATCAAATATAGAAAAGATCGAATCAGGAAATATTATTAAAGAGATGGAAATATAGTAAGCAATCTAAATCATAGAAACCTGTTGACCCTAAAGTGTCTGGCGTTGCGCGCGCGCAATAAGCTTCCCCGCGCGCCGCCCCGCCGTTTCCCGCCCACGCGCGCGGCCGACAGAGGGCAGCAGAAGTTAATCGAGTTGGCTTCCATGTGCACGCGAGAATCTCAGAGAGTGTGTACACACACACACACACACACGCCAATGTGTCTCATGTACTTGAAGTGAAGACCGACAATAATTACAAGATTTGTCTCAATTTATTCTTCAAGGTGCTGACCCTCCCTGCTTCTCGGCCCTATTCGCGTAAATTTTATTCAAAGGTTATATTATTCTTCCTGTGATATTATTATAGATCATGAGTCTAAAAGTCTCTTAGTTTCTTCGGCAAATTAGTACGAATCTCTGCTCTCTGTTCTGCCAAAGTCAGAGCAGATAGATCATGAGTCTACAAGTCTCTCAGTTCCTTCGGAAAATTAGTACGAATCTCTGCTCTCTGTTCTGCTGAAGTCAGAGCAGATGCTTTCATTCATCTCGTGCCAGTAATCAAGTAGACAGTCTCAATCCAACGGAGTACGCAGCTTGCGTCGATTAAGAACAGCGAATAATCAGTCACACGTTTGGCCAATCGTATATCATTCCAGAGGTGCATACAGTTGGCATTTTAAATTGCTGGACGTCCTAGGAAATTAGGAATGTAATTTAGCAAGCCTGGTTTTATTTTAGATTAAGCAATGCTGCAACATCGATTATTTAAAAGATACGACCGAGTGTAAATAATTTTTTGGCGAAACTTAAAGTCGATGTAGATTGTTTCCTGTTAAACACGATAGGTTCTGAAGTATTTTATTTTTGTATGTTAGTACTAAGCATGTACCCGCTTTGTATTTCTTCATTAGATGCAAGGCCGAAAATGAAGAGAAAAAATACGTCCCGACCAGGATTCGAACCTTAAACTCTGGCTAGCCGTCAGTTTTTCAAGCGACAGGTGATCGAGTGGTCTGGACGTAGTCTGGCTTCTCTTGCGAGAGCTCCGAGGTTCGGATCCGGCCGGCGTGTACCAATGAGTATTTTTTTTCTGATCGAGAAATTTACGTGCATACCTACACCTTCTGCTTCACCGTTCGGAACCGGTGTAAAACTGTAGGTCCCTTCCCTTGCCCCTTACTAGGTGGTAGGCTTAACTTGTAGCCGCCTGCTTTTGGCACCACCGTACTGGATGTAAGATGGCCGCATAGCAGCAATATAACCAGCAATCCTAAGGGAAGTCTCCGGTATGGTGCGTATCTTCTCGGAAGTGATATTGGCTGGTCGGGGTATGTGCTCTGGACCCTCTAATTCAGCCACCCATACCGGATTGCATAAGAAATGTTAGAATCCTGGTCGGGACGTATTTTTAGGGTTCCGTATCCGGTACGGGATCCTATTACTAAGCCTACGCCGTCTGTCTGTCTGTCCGTCCGTCCGTCCGCCTATCTGTCCGAGGGCTAAATTTTCGCAGAATATGTGTTATTATGGCCGATATAACAACAAATAATAAAAATAAGAAAAAGTAAAACATTCACGGGGGTTCCCATAGAAGAAACCAAAAAGTGTATGCGCGCGCGCCATCTACCGAATAGAGCGTGAAGCATTTTAACTAATCATGACATTTTACTAATATGAAGCATTTCATAATACGCCATAAATGGCGTGAGTGGCGCTAACCATGACATGGCGATAAGGAACCCTCGGTGCGCGAGTTCGACTCGCACTTGGCCGATTTTTTTCTATTAATTTTCGGCTTTGCATTTATCTAATGAAACGTTCTGAAGTTTATTTGAATTTAAACTTATTCAATAGTGTAATCAAATCCATACAAGATTCCATAGTTGTCCTTAGTTGCTGCAAGTTAATTTGTGCTTCAGTGCTGAGTGAATCAAGGAACACAAAACGATACAGAAAATTATATACCCACACAGATGGAGATACAATTGAGGAGGCCGGCGCACACTGGTTCAAGTTGTATGGGGCTGCGGAAATAATCCAGTAACTTCTAAAATACTTAACATATTTCGATAATTTTTTTTTGCTGGTTTCGTAATTTATAAACACATTGATAATCAAAATATAATTTGGCAATTTTCAGAACAAGTCATAAAAAAAAATTTAGTAACGATTTGCAGGTTTAGTAATTAATTCCGCTCAATATATTTGCAGGAATTGTGATAATAATAAGAACACCAACTCCTTAAATATTATCAAGCGGCCTCAATTGAGGCCTTGTCAAATCAAAAAGTCATAGAAAAGTGTAAAGTAATGCATAAAAATGAATTTAAATTCAAACAATTAGCTGTATGGCTTCGTCGCTAATATGTACAATTTTCTTCTTTGGTTTTGGCCTTAGACTCGTTATTAGAGGATCAGAGGACAAGAGGATCATGTTCATCACATCTTCATTAGTCTCAATTCTGCTGCACGTCCTGGAATGAAGAAGCCGATAGCGTTTGTAGTTCTGCATACTGAGTTCCACCTTTGATTGAATTGAGCCACAAAACGTTTCTGCACTGCACTCACCACTGTTTCAATTTGAGATTCATTTAGAGTTGGGTACGTATTTTGGAAGTAAAGTCGTAGTTTTTGAAAATCACGATCACACTTGATTAGTTCACTGCACAAAACAGAGTAGGGGATCGCGACACTATCCATTTCGTGAAGGAGATGTTTACAAGTTGGAAAGTGGATTAAATGATTAAAAATTAAGGATAGTAATATAAATTGATCATTACATTAATGAGAAGGGGAAACCTCAAATGAGATTAGCAACATCCATTTTTTTTTTATGGAAACTGACACGGTTGGCTTACATCACCTACAGCATCCATGATGTCAGCTTATAACACCGGGTGAACTTGGTGCCACGTCAGTGCCTCCCCTCGGTAGTGCCGGCTACACTGAACTGGACGGAAAACACAAACTATTTACATAGCCGTTTCGACCGACCTTTCATTCAGTGCGGTGGTACCAACCCGGGCGGGTTAAACCCTACCACCTAGTAATATAAGAAGAGAGTCATATCCCTTAGTCACCTTTTACGACATACACGGGGAGAGATACAGTGGGGCTATTTTTTTAAAGTACCGGCCCCACACGGTACATCCATTCATAAAGCGACGTTAATTAGGTACTAATGTGCGCTAATGATTGCGCGCAGTTTCACTAATCACTTACCTGGTGCATTCAAAGTGCGATTACTCCCAAAGTGCAAAAAAGTAGCAGCTGAAACTTATAGATCTGATCGACGAAGGTATAGAGTATATTTTAATATGCATCCGAGCACGTAGGCAAATGTAGCTAAACTTGTAGCTCTAGGAGTTTGTATTTTATTTCACATTTTTTGGGGATATATTTGAAATTTATTTTGGAAGAGGAGAATTCATGAATACAATTTTTTTTTATATTTTAAGGAAGATAATGCTTAGGCACTTAATAATAAATAATAAAAGTATTTGTGTAATAATTAATAAGATGTACAAAAAATAAAATTCTTATTGATCATAAATCTTAAATAACGCTGCAAATAAATTGAGCAACTTTGAGCGTTTATCCTGCGATGTGTAAAGAGTTTAAAAATAAAATTAATACTGTTCAGTAAGCACTAGTTATCTGACTATATGAAAATGCTATAGCAGATATCGTGTATTCAATTTTGTAAATTTGAATTATTTCCGCCCATAAACCATAGTGCGGCGCGGCGGCGGCCGCGTCCTGTTTTGTGTAGTAGGTAAATATTCTATACGTCGTCCTCCCACACGTTCTTTCTCGATGTCACCGCGCATACATTTTCCTACATTTCCAACACTTTCTATGTCTGACGCCACGAGGCGGCCGTGGCGCGGCGCGACGGCGGCGGCGGTGGTGGCGCCGCCGCGGTCAGTGTACCAATCTCTCCGACGACGCAGCTGCGCCGGAAGTCGGAAGTGGCGTAGCTCGTCTCTCGCGAAGGGGGCGGTGCGGTGGTTGCGGCGCGGCGCCCGGGGCGAGGTGAACGCACGCACGAGCCGCCGCGCCGCCGCGCCGCCGCGTCGCCGCTACCGCCACGCGCCGCCGCCCGCCAGCCCCGACCTACACCAAGCGCCGCCAGTGTCTAGGCGGGTAAACGCGTATACATAACAGAACACTTAAACCAATTGAACAAATTACTGATTACTTAATCTGATTACTTACATCTTACCCGAGATATCATTGTTACTGTTGAAACCTCACACTTTCACATTGCTCGAAATTGCATAATTACTTCTGACACTACCGCAAAAATTATCTCCATTTTTAGGGTTCCGTATCCGGTACCCTATTACTAAGCCAATGCCGTCTGTCTGTCTGTCTATCTGTCTGACTGTCCGAGGGCTGTATCTGTTGAACCGTAATAGATAGCCCGTTGAAATTTTCACAGAAATGTGTTATGGCCGATATAACAACAAATAATAAATAAAAATTAGAAAAAGTAAAAAATTCATGAGCGTTCCCATAGAAGAAAGCAAAAAATGTATGCGCGCGCGCCATCTACCGAATAGAGTATGAAGCATTTGAACTTATCATGAATTTTAACTAATATAAAGCATTTCATAACACGCCATAGATGGCGTGAGTGGCGCTAGCCATGACATGGCGATACGGAACCCTCAACTCGCACTTGGCCGGTTTTTTTAATCAATCAGTAAATAAACTAATAGGATATTGAAGCCAATCTGTGCTCATCGTGTTATAACTTCGCAATGTATGTTTCTCCCATGACTACAATGAAGGTGAACATGGGGATGTGGGCAGAGTATCACTCGGCGGCAGGAGTGCGCGGCGGGGGGGGGGGGGGGGGGGGGGGGGCGGAGGTGCGAGCGACGCGCGTAGTGTAGTATAGCGTAGCCAGGTGAACGCACCGAGCCGGCCCTGACCTAGAGCGCGCCTGTAGTGCGACCGAGCGACCTTAATACTCACTACGTCACTAGCGACGCGTCGCGTCGTCGTTGCCGCGTCCGCTGCGCCTCGCACTGCCGCGCCCCCGATGCCGCCGCCGCCCGCCGGCCGGCTAGCATTACGTAATACATTTTACGATGTTTTTGTAAATAAACGGAGAATTGCGTGCAGAAAGATTTTATTTTATTTTCAATATGAAAAGAGCTAGAATATTTTTACATGATATTTTTTTATGTGGTGTGGTGTGTAGCCGCGTACAGACCTAGCGAGCGAGAGCGCGCAAAGGCCAACAAGCGAGACCGCGCGAACAGGTCTGGACGGTACAGCGACGCTAAGCGAATGCGAAGGCGCGCACTCGATTGCGTTCGGTGGCGTTCGGTCGTGCGGGAGCACGACCAAACGTCCCAAATCAGTCGTTCGGCCGTGCACAGTGTGGGCGGTGTTTTAAATGCCCTATTGAATGGAGTATTTGGCCGGAACACTAACGCGCGAGAGCGCGCGAACGATTGCGAATCAGTGTGGTCGTAACAGCGATAGCAAACGATGGCGAGCGAGGGTTCGCTTGCCATCGGCGATGGGCATTCGCTGGGCCTCGCTGGCTCTCGCTCGCTAGGTCTGTACGCGGCTCTGGCGGATCACTCGCGCTGGGGTATGGCTCGACCGACGACGCTTTCGCGGTGGTGTAATCCGTGTGCGAGCGGCGCTCGCTCAACGCCGCAGCCCACGAGCTGATGGCGCTGTTTGCGAGCGCCTCCAGCCTGCAGGGCTGCGTCGCCGTCACGCTGCTCGGCAACAATACAGCTGGAACATGTTCACATGCTAATGTTTGGTGTGACAGAAGCGGGGCTGCCTGGCGGATCACGTGCGCTGGGGCGACGCTTTCGCTGTGGTATACTCCGTGTGCGAGCGGCGCTCGTTAGCCACCGCCGTCGAACGCGCTGCTCGGCAACAATACAGCTGGAACATGTTCACATGCTAATGTTTGGTGTGACAGAAGCGGGGCTGCCTGGCGGATCACGTGCGCTGGGGCGACGCTTTCGCTGTGGTATACTCCGTGTGCGAGCGGCGCTCGTTAGCCACCGCCGTCGAACGCGCTGCTCGGCAACAATACAGCTGGAACATGTTCACATGCTAATGTTTGTTGTGACAGAAGCGGGGCTGCCTGGCGGATCACGTGCGCTGGGGCGACGCTTTCGCTGTGGTATACTCCGTGTGCGAGCGGCGCTCGTTAGCCACCGCCGTCGAACGCGCTGCTCGGCAACAATACAGCTGGAACATGTTCACATGCTAATGTTTGGTGTGACAGAAGCGGGGCTGCCTGGCGGATCACGTGCGCTGGGGCGACGCTTTCGCTGTGGTATACTCCGTGTGCGAGCGGCGCTCGTTAGCCACCGCCGTCGAACGCGCTGCTCGGCAACAATACAGCTGGAACATGTTCACATGCTAATGTTTGTTGTGACAGAAGCGGGGCTGCCTGGCGGATCACGTGCGCTGGGGCGACGCTTTCGCTGTGGTATACTCCGTGTGCGAGCGGCGCTCGTTAGCCACTGCCGTCGAACGCGCTGCTCGGCAACTATACAGCTGGAACATGTTCACATGCTAATGTTTGTTGTGACAGAAGCGGGGCTGCCTGGCGGATCACGTGCGCTGGGGCGACGCTTTCGCTGTGGTATACTCCGTGTGCGAGCGGCGCTCGTTAGCCACTGCCGTCGAACGCGCTGCTCGGCAACAATACAGCTGGAACATGTTCACATGATAATGTTTGGTGTGACAGAAGCGGGGCTGCCTGACGGATCACGTGCGCTGGGGCGACGCTTTCGCTGTGGTGTACTCCGTGTGCGAGCGGCGCTCGTTCGCCGCCGCCGCCGAGCTTCTGGCGCTGCTGGCGAGCGCCCGCCTGCAGGGCTGCGCCGCCGTCACGCTGCTCGGCAACAAGAGAGACCTGGAACACGTCAGGTACTATTCAATGTGTGCAGTACATGCAGGAAACAGAGTCAATTTGGTTGCTCTTACGGAAAAATCTAAATCTGAAACATACATACCACAATCTGTATACCGACAATCAGGGTAAGCAGAGTAATTGGTGTTGTGTGGAAGAACTCCGGTAAATTACAGCACATCTAAATACCACCACGTCTAGCAAATTTTCCGGACAAGACAACTATCAAGCAGCCAGTAAGCACGAAAGCCACCTACTGCATGCTCGGTTGAAGGACTGTCCCAATTTGAGAGGTCGTCTGTCGCTCTTTAGCACGGCATACCGTCCTTATCCCTTAGTCACTTACTAAACCAAAGAATCTGAAATACAGACAAAAAAACCAAAGTAAAGCTTACATTTTTCATTTCTAATATCAGGGAGGTGGATGCAGAAGAAGGCCAGGAACTCTCGCTGAGGTTCGGATGTCAGTTCTACGAGGTGTCTGCGGCGGAGTCGTGTGCGGGCGCCGCGCTAGCCTTCCACGCGCTGCTGCGGGAAGCGCGAGCTATGGCGCTGCTGCTGCCCACACCCCGACGCAAGCTGGCTGCTTACTCCGTCTCCAAGGTAACTACTGTTCTAGTAATAAGCAGCTGGATGCAAATCTAGTCAGTGCAGAGGTTCGGGTGTTAGTTGTACGAGATGCCTGCGGCGGAGTCGGGCGCAGGCGCCACGTTCGCCAAGCGCTGCTGCGGGAGGCGCGAGCTATGGCGCTGCTGCTGCCCACACCACGCCGCAAGCTGGCTGCTTACTCCGTATCCAGGTAACTACTGATCTAGTAGTAAGCAGCTGGATGCAAATCTAGTCAGTGCAGAGGTTCGGGTGTTAGTTGTACGAGATGCCTGCGGCGGAGTCGGGCGCAGGCACCACGTTCGCCACGCGCTGCTGCGGGAGGCGCGAGCTATGGCGCTGCTGCTGCCCACACCACGCCGCAAGCTGGCTGCTTACTCCGTATTCAAGGTAACTACTGTTCTAGTAGTAAGCAGCTGGATGCAAATCTAGTCAGTGCAGAGGTTTGGGTGTTAGTTGTACGAGATGCCTGCGGCGGAGTCGGGCGCAGGCGCCACGTTCGCCACGCGCTGCTGCGGGAGGCGCGAGCTATGGCGCTGCTGCTGCCCACACCCCGCCGCAAGCTGGCTGCTTACTCCGTGTCCAAGGTAACTGTTGTTTTAGCAGGGAACGAAGATTACGCAGAGAGGTTCGGTTGTTGGTTCAGTTTCTATAACTTCTTCAAATCTATCGACCTATTCTTCAGGCAATCAATAGATCGATAATTTTAAAGCAATGTCCCCTTTTGGAAGCGATAGCTGTAACATGCCTGCCTACACGTGCAAAACTCGAATCTAGATGATAAATTATGAACACGACTTACCGGCGAGGCATCGCTGAAGAAACTAGGTTTCACTAAAACTGTCAAGATTACAAAATCCAACTATCGAACTAGCGAAAGTGATACAATCGTTGGTCAATATTTTTCTACGTAAATGGAGATGTTTACCTGAGAGTTTGCACGTTTCCTTACTTACTAATGTGTTTAAAGTTTCTCTCTTCTGTGGCGCCAGGTGATCGGCAACATCTTTGGCAAAAACAACAAGAGCGTGCGCAAGAAACGGCCCTCCCTCAGCATATGATGAGTGCGACACCACCCACTCACGCGCACCACACTCCGCCATCGCCGCCGCCCACGCGCCACGGACATCCTATTAGCATTTATTAAGTAATTTAAACTTATGTTATTTTTATCGCAATCTCTCTGTCGTAAAATTATATTGCTATCTGTATTTGAAAAGTAAATTAAAAATTTTCGAAATTAAATTATAAACCAAAATTATACATCCGGCTCCATGTTATCGAACCATTATGTAACTTAAGTCATTAAGTAATCTGTGCTTAAGTGCTTAGTTTTGATTTATGTTTAAGTTTATTTAAGTTTATTTGTCTTTGTATTATTACAATAATTTAAATGCCTCGCATATCTGAGTAGATCTTGGTAATTTAAGCTTTAACAATGTAAATAATAGTTTTAGAATATTACATAAATAAATTTACTAAAATATTTTATATTTTTCATTTCTACCTCTTTGTTGTTTTAACTTGCGGCAATAAATTGCAGTTTTTTTTTTTATTATTAGGTTTAACCACACAGAATCATTCGGTACATACAAATCATAAATATATATATTACATGGATATAACTATCTGTACTTAGGCTAAACACAACATGATCAAATTAGGAAGTTTTTATGTAGAGCAGAAGTCTAGCTCTCAAGTATATTAAATTTACTTTATTAGATAGTTGCTAAAATTAAATCACAACTAGATACCACAATGGGACAACCTCAGGACTTTTATTAATATTTAAAGCAGTCACACCGCCACCGGTTCTATTTTCTTTCACATCCCGTATTTACACGCTCGCTGTCTTTTAAAAAGTTACGATAAACGATATTACGACCGGCTCTCCTCTCCGTAACGCTACACAAAATACTCTCTCAATAATATCACGACGCTCGTTCTCAAGTGGCAACGCTTCTTGCTTTCACAAACTGAGTGTCACACTGAGTGTCAACGTATTGCTTTTCATATTTGATGACGAATATGAGCACTCCAATATTTGAATTTCGAATGATTTCTCTAGTTTGATCGCTTTGATTATTTTAGTTATTTTTGACGTGATAACGTCACGTCTTATAAATTGATGAACACCGGCTGCACGCACGAAAAAGTGTCACGTTCCATCTGAGCCTGTGTGTGCAAGCGAGAGCGCGTAACAAGCGATAGAGAGGCACAATCGGCATGACGTTATCACGTAAAACTATCGTCCGTAAACCGACTTTACAGACAACCAATTTTTTTTCAATACATTGTACCGCGTGGGACCGGTACTTAAAAAGAATAGCCCCACTGCATCTCTCCCCAGGCAGGTCGTAAAAGGCGACTAAGGTAGGACAAGATGCCGCATGCCGAGATAAAGGGCGACGGGCTCGCCAGTCGCCACCTCTCACCTTGGCACGGTACTTCCACCGAGTCATGAAGCAGGTGGGTCTTCGTGTTCGTGCCTTACTTGCTGCTTGATCGATTGCATCTTGTTTGAATACTTTGCGAAAAGTGGTGGTCGGTGTTGTGGTGTAATTAACCAGAGTTCTTGCAGCACAACACCGATTACTCTGCTTACCTCAATTGTCGGGATTCAGCGTGTGTGAAATGCATGTATGTATGTTCAATTAACCTAATAAACGGCTTTATCGTTGAGCCAGAAATGAGCTCGCCGCACGAGCGTGCGTGTCATAGTTTGATGGGCTTTACTAGTTTTCAATGTCGATCGACGTTTTGGGCCAAACGTGTGGGCTAGTATTTTGAGATTTTGTTTTTATAAATTTCACAGTAATCACAAATACTCTTACAAAAAAAACATAATATACGTTAAATTGAGATCGTCCTCCTTTTGAAGCAGGTTAAGAAATCAAGAAGCCTTGATGTTTAAGAATAGGCTAGTCTTGGTGTGCGTGCCTAGAAACTGCCCGTTCTAGTACACAAGGCCTTAGTCAGAACAAGCGGTGTGAGGCTTTATGGTTGTACGTAAGAAGGCACTTGCAAGTTGTAACGGTGGGAAAGCCGAACGAGACAGATAGAGTTGTTTACGTATCAAACTGGATGTTCTCTGCATATAGCATCGTCCACTCCACGCGCAGAGCTAGGCTACTCTCTGATCAAACATATAGGTATAAAGTTAAATTACAAATAAAACAATATTATATATAGATTTAAACTTTCTTTTGCACTTACAATTTAATTATGTTTTCCAATTTCTAAGTAAAATAATAATTATAATATTAAATATTATTTATATATTATATATTAAACATATAAAACTATTTCTCCCATTTAAAAAATAAATAAATAAATAAAAATAAAAAAACCCGACGCATCAACAAACCTTAAAAAATCTAAAATAATTTCAGTTTAGTTAAGCCTGAGAGCTCGGAACCATTCAGACCAAACACAAGAGGGCAGTACAAACCTAAACCAAGGCACTGCAAAACTAAATTTGCACAAAATTATAGGTTATTCCTGGCACCATACCTATATAATAAAGTTAGTCTAGCGTGTGGTTACAACGAAGAGACTGTACCAAAATATAAGAGAAAAATTCTACTTAAGAAGTGGCTAAATAACTTAGACTACGGCAAAACTGAGAATCTATTCATAGTTCCAACCTAAGGTGGCAAAAGAAAATATAAGAAAAAGAAAATATAATCATAGAAGTTAAATTACACATACAACTATACATACACGCTTATATACATATATACCTATACATTCATATATATATATACCTATATACATAAATAACTGATATCTTTCAACACTAGATTATTATGTATGCTACAAATCTATAAATACACTTACTTAGAACCTAAGTCTTAGATATAAGTATAATTTTCATGTTTTTCAATTTTTTTTAACTGTTTAACAAAAACGAAACTGAACTAAAACTATTAAGATGAGCGCAAAACTGATAATGTCACAATGTATATGAAACGGCTCCTTCGAGACAGATTAACATCTAGTGACGGAGCCAATGTTTGTTATGTGCCGTTTGTAGTACTGAATAAAATTTCATTTCATTTCATTTCAGTTATTATTTATGTAAACCAACATTGGTGGCTGTGCCGGGAGACCAATGGTGCAGTCGACAGAGCCAAAATCACCTCTCCTCGCGAAAGCACACTCAGGCGCGAAAACACACTCAGCGCAGATTTACGGACTTACTAATGGCGTCGGGGGACCGCCAAGTACCTAAATACAGCGCTGAAAGAAAAGTTCGTCGAACGGGCTATGTAAATAGTTCGTGTTTTCTACTATGTACGTTTCTACTGTCTGTTTTTTCTGTTTAACATGTTTTCAAGTTGTTTGTTGAAGTAAATATGTTTTTATAATAATTTTTGTTTTGCTTAATAATAATAAAAAATAAAAGTAACAGAAAGAAAATATAATAAGCATATATTTTCTTTCTGTTACTTTTATTTTTTATTACCCCCTGTCTAGCCTATTATTTTTGTTTATTTCTCGGCACAATGGGTTCAGCTGCAAATCAGCGCCATAGACAACGTCGTCGCCTTACCTATTGAATAATGCTGAGTTGGACGCAATATTTTGTCGCCAATTGTTTGCTCTACATTGTTGGTCCGGTTCGAGTCGTATAAAGAATTTGCGGTAAATTTTATTTGGGTTTTTTTTTGTATCATAAATTTGCGGTAAACATTCATTTGTGGTATTTGGGGCGCGGTTACATTACAGGGAAGCACATGGGGGGGGGGGGGGCGAATACAAAATCATTAATATTAAAAATTTTATAGCGGTCAGCCTAGATAGCTCAGTGGTGCAGAAAGTCAACTGTCGCTATTGAATGTTAAGCAACGCTGGGTGCGGTCAGTACTTGGATGGGTGACCGCTGACCGTTGGAGGCTGACCGAGGTTCGGATTCCTCGTAAAACTGTAGGTCCCTTCCCTCCTAATCTTACTTGGTGGTAGGGGTTAACCCGCCCGGGTTGGTACCACCGCACTGAATGAAACGTCGGTCAAAACGACTATGTAAATAGTTTGTGTTTTCCGACCAGTGTAGCCGGCACGATCAAAGGGGGAAGCACTGACATGGCACCTAGTTCACCCGGTGTTATGGGCTGACATCACGGACGTTGTAGGTGATGTAGTCAACCGTGTCAGTTTCCATAAAAAAAAAAAACATAAGTTTATTTTTTCATTCCAAAAACAATTGCGGTATATGTATTTATTTGATTCTTTTTAAACTAGAATCATGAAATTTGTTAAGAAACAAGCAAGAAAAATTCCGAAAATTTTAAACTTGTACGTGTGTACGTATTATAGTTATATTTTCTTTGTTTTGTATGTCCCTTTTTCTCAGGAATGGATCAAAATATCAAATTGAAATTAATATGAAATACTAAACTCAAATCAAAACAAACGTGCAGCTCGCACAACAACATTTTATGGCTTAGTGAAGGGAGATTACCTTCACTAAGCCATAAAACTTTATTATGCGAACTGCAAGTTTGTTTTGATTTGAGAATAAGATCTGCGATCCCTTCGACGTGTAGAAAATACAAGCTTCTAACTAAATCAACGCAATCAAAAGCGGCCATTTATGTCATATTTTTTAATACTCGCAAACTCACTCAAATCAAATCAAAACTATAGGGTATTTCCCGTTAATCTTGAATAATTTTAGGTGAAAAGCAAGGTCTCACAGCACAATTAAAGGAAAAATCAGAAAATTGTACTTTTGTAGTTATGTCATATTTTATAAAAAAATATATTTTCGTACAAGAATGCCTAACAGTCAAACCAATGCTGTGGTGCATGTTTATTTAGGGGTTTCGTGATTTTCCAAAACACAAATTATTTTTGTACATACCTACATAAGACAAATATATTGTGTGATGGTACGAAACCCTCGGTGCGCGAGTCCAACTCGCTTTTTTTTTTACTTTTATCGAGGATAGGTATGCTGTCAAAAAAGTTTGATTTGATCGTTATACCGGAAATCCATTTCGACAGTGAAAATTCATAAAATCCACCCTCTCGTGCCACCAGAGAGGGCCTCGTAAAATGTATCTTGCCCACATCAAATTTAGGTCTTGCCCCGCCACTGTTAGTATTGATTGATGGATGATGAATGATGGATGATACAAGTTTAGCTCACTTAAAGTAATAGGATGTAGCGCACATGCTATCTAGCTCAAACTGTTTAGGTAAACCTATGACACGAGTTAGGTAATGAACGATCTGCAGCTGACATATTTATTGTTACGGGTAAGTGGCCGCCATTGTAACGTCCATCACAAAGATTTGTGTGCGTCAAACTGCGCACTGCTCTAACATCCAACATCTGGGCCGCCTCTAATTGCCCCAGTAAACTACATTTTGGAATACGCAGCAAATTTCTACAGTTGCTGATTGAACCTTGATGTAACTAAATCGGATTTGATTTGATCGATCGAGTGGAGCGAGTTTTGTAAGAATTTTTTGAGAAATAAGTTCACCTCTTTTCCACAGTGCCGTGAACTTTTCGTCGGCACATTCCCCACACGCCGGCCCCTTTGTACATGAAAAATACAACTGACACGATTGGGCTAACATCACCCACAACATCCGTGATATCAGCCCATAAGCACCTTGGAGAACTAGGTGGCATAATATGTCAGTGCTTCCTTTCGGTCGTTACGACTACCGGTTTGGACCGACGTTTCATTCAGTGCGGTGGTACCAACCCGGGCGGGTTAAACCCTACCACCAAGTAATATTAGGAGGGAAGGGACCTACAGTTTTACGAGGAATCCGAACCTCGGTCAGCCTCCAACGGTCAGCGGTCACCCATACAAGAACTGACCGCACCCAGCGTTGCTTAACATTCAATAGCGACACTTGACGTCTGCACCACTGAGCTATCGAGGCTGACATGTTTAGGAGACTTTTCAAAATCTTCAATTATTTTAATGCTTTAATTGTACCGTGTGGGGTCGGTACTTAAAAAGAATAGTCCCACTGCATCTCTCCCCGTCGCATGTCGTAAAAGTCGACTAAGGGATCGTCAGCCTCGGCAGCTTAATGGTGCGGTCAGTTATTGGATGAATGACCGCTCGACCGTTGGAGGCTGACCGTGGTTCGGATTCCACGTTAAACTGTAGGTCCCTTCCCTTCTTACCTTACTAGGTGGTAGGGTTTATCCCGGCCGGGTTGGTACCACCGCACTGAGCGAAACGTCGGTCGAAACGGCTATGTAAATAGTTCGTGTTTTCCGTCCAGTTCAGTGTAGCCGGCGCGAAATGAAGGGAAGCACTGACATGGCACCTAGTTCACCCGGTGTTATGGGCTGACATCACGGATGTTGTAGGTGATGTAGACAACCGTGTCAAGTTTCCATAAAAAAAAAAAAAAAAAATATTGTACTGATGGCCAGTGGTAAAGTGGTAATCAATACAGTATGTAGGTACCTTCTAAGCGCGGAATATAGAAATGGAATAATGATTCGGATCGTGAATCGGGCGGGCGTGTCCTACACCCCAGTTGGAGTACTAACAAGGTCTAGATCGGTACGAGCGGGCAAGGTGTCGTGTACTTGAACTTTACGTTCGTCTCGCCCGTTCACTTTCCATCTCTAGCTCGGACGAGTGACAAGCGACAAGTTGCTGCGACAAGTGACAAGTCGCCACTCCCATAGTCGACCGAAGTCGGCGTTCTAACTGAGAACCTCGCCGCATCGTTGGGACAAGCTCCAAGGTGCACATTACAGACGTTTTACAGGTTACAACTAGCGTTGTTGTTTACTACTTTACGAGGGGGAACGAAAGGACTAGAAATTAGTTCACGCCCGTACATAAATGAGTATACTAAAATTTTGAATATAAGTACTAGCTTATATTGTCACCAGAACCAAAAGGGTTTGCAAAATTTCAGGTCAATCGGTGGAACTGGATAAAAATTCAGATTTTATGAAATTATTTTATAAATTTTATGATTTAGTGAAATTAGAAGCGGCTATGTAAATAGTTTGTGTTAAATAAAAGCCTGTATTTTTGGTTGTACTTAAACTTTTTTTTCAATTTTGAGTGCACTCGATTGTATTGCTACTAGAACCAAAAGTCTGCAAAATTTCAGCTAAATCGCTTTTGGTGGAACTGCTTTAAAATTTAGTTGCAATATTAGACTCATACTAACAAATGAAGTTAAACAAAAGCATATATAAATTACAAATTTTAAAAAACCCTGACCGAGGGAATGGTTTTTTTTTTTTTTTTTTTTATGGAAACTGACACGGTTGGCTACATCACCTGCAACATCCGTGATGTCAGCCCATAACACCGGGTGAACTTGGTGCCACGTCAGTGCTTCCCTTCGATCTTGCCGGCTACACTGAACTGGACGGAAAACACAAACTATTTACATAGCCGTTTCGACCGACCTTTCATTCAGTGCGGTGGTACCAACCCGGGCGGGTTAAACCCTACCACCTAGTAATATAAGAAGGGGGAGTCATATCCCTTAGTCGCCTTTTACGACATACACGGGGAGAGATGCAGTGGGGCTATTCTTTTAAAGTACCGGCCCCACACGATACGAATGTTGGTCCGAGCGTTTTTTTTTCATTTGAAATTTAACTTTTATTTGAAGCTTTTTAAAAAAAACCGAGTCCAAATCGGTCTATCTTTGAGATCTTTTTTTTTTTATTAGAGCTAAAGGCTAAAGGCAAGGCTACTCAAGGCTCCCATTTAGGGCCACTACTATATAATATATACACATACGATATATATAAATGTTTTCACAATGCCAAATTTCTCCTATACGCTGATGACAACAAGATTTCTGCAGCTATAAAAAATTATAATGACTGCTTTGAGCTCCAAGACGACTTGAACAGGGTAGCGGACTACTGCACTACAAATAGGATCAACATAAACGAAGGAAAATGTGAACAAATAACTTTTACGAGGAACAAAAAACCTATAAATTTTGATTATAAACTAAACAACTTGGTAATTCGTAAAGTGTCAGTGGTCCGAGACCTTGGTGTCATGCTTGACAGCAAGCTGCTCTTCAGCGATCATATTGACATGGTGACAAGCAAAGCATACAAAAATCTAGGCTTTGTCATGCATGAGAGTATGCAAGCCGTTTAACGTGCGCAGTGTCTTGGAGTTCGCGTGCAGCGTGTGGTCTCCACAATATGCAGTCTATAAGGATCGACTTGAGCGCATCCAAAAAAAATTGGTTGTCTGTAAAGTCGGTTTACGGCGTTTACGGACGATAGTTTTACGTGATGACGTGGAATAATCGTAGTACATAGAGCAAAGATCAGTATAATTATATTTCCAGTAGAAAGATTAATCATCTTGTGACTAGCCATCAATAAACTTCTGTTGTCTGATCTTGACAGTTTTACTTCTTAAGACATTTCCATGGTAACTTTGACTATACCGATTATGCCTCTCTATCGCTTGTTACGCGCTCTCGCTTGCACACACAGGCTCAGATGGAACGTGACATTTTTTCGTGCATGCAGCCGGTGTTCATCAATTTATAACACGTGACGTCATCACGTCAAAAATCTTCATTAAACATCTGAACTACCGATCTCGACGAACATTTCACACATATGAAGAAGCTGTCCGTTTTCACAGATTGATGACACTGGAGGAACGTCGTAAAATTATGGACATGACAATTCTGCATGACATTTTCAACAGCACTATTGATTCCCCGGAAATTGTGGAGGCTGTCCAATTTCATGTACCAACACGCCGCACGCGGTCTTCTCAACTACTGCACGTCCATAATTTCCGGAAAAACTTCACAAGAAATGCAACACGCAACCGAATTGCAAAAACATATAACTCTAAATTTTATGCCATTAACCTTTTCAATACTTCCAAGACGGGAGTAAAACGCCAGGTAGCGCCATGGCCAACTCCATGGGAAGCGCAGCTGTTACAAGAAGCTTGAACATGTCAAACTGACCACACTCTCTCACATCATGCACACACTCTCACACATGAACACACCCCCAATAAACACACCCTCACACAAATCCTCCTTCTTTCATCCCAGCGAAACCCTAAGTGGAGTGAAATTTTAAATTTTTTAGAATTTTTAAATGTTTAAATTTTTTGTTTAATTTAATTTTTAAATTTTAAAGTGTTGTTATGATGAATTGAATTTTTAATATTTTTAATTTTAATTTTATTAATGAATTGTTTATTAAATTAGTATATTTGTTGTAGGTATAGGTTAGTATTTTATTTTTATTATATAATTTTTGGCAAGATGGTAGTCGAATAGAAAATTTGATAATTCTAACTATGAAATCTATTATTAGCCAATTTGATATGACAATGTTCCATAATTTATTATAATTTGATACGTTGCTGTTGATTTCTTATTAAAATAAATAAATAAATAAATAAATTACTTCATAATTACTTTATTATTTGATTTTACGGTTAGCGTTCATGTGATTCACTCAAAAACTGCTCAACAAATTTACATAGACTTTTCACCGACTTTACCTAGTGCTGAGCCAGGGGCACAACTAGTAAACTATAATAAAAATATTTTGATTAATAAACACAATGGACAATTTAGAATTCTCTCGTTCTTTACAAACATAAGCATAATACCTTCATAATAAATCTTCTCAGAGAAGAAAACTCAGCTCTCGTATTCCTTGTATGTAGCAGATAGAGAAGTAGTATTACAAGCAACTCACCCCCGCTTACACCGAGCCTGGATATATTATTTTCTGATGTAGCCGCCTACGCTATGCGCCTGCGCAGATGGCAATCGTAAAAGCTGCGTGTACGCCGGTATTATTAGACATGAAAGTGTGGATCTATGCGTCGCCGGCGCCGCGCCGCCGGCACTACCTGCACTGAATAAGCCGCTATAGAGCCTGCCGCACGGAGGAGATAGGTAGAGAGGAGTACGACGAAGAAACTGGGTACGTCGCGGTGAAGTGGGGGCATGCGTCATCGTAAATGGGAGTAGCGTTGCATCAGTCGCGTCCATGGAGTGGTCGCGACGCGTGACAACCGTGGCTGAAAAATAAATATGCAGGCGCTCTTTTCATCATTGTCAGCCTCGGTAGCTTAGTGGTGCGGTCTGAGCGCGGTCCGTACTTGGATGGGTGACCGCTCGACCATTGGATGCTGACTGTAGTTCGGAATCCAAGTAAAATTGTAGGTTCCTTCCCTTCTTACCTTACTAGGTGGTACAACGCTACATTTACGTGGTCTCCATTCGAGCACCCGTCTACCCTAGCGGTTGTCGGGTCTGCGACAGATGTGCCCAGTCTACTGTCGTTCTTTTGGCTAAACCCATTCCAAACTAATAACATGGCTTTTTGGCCCTGCTGAAAAAAATAATCAAATAATTAAGACCGTTCTCCAGCTTGCATTCTCTCTCTATGTGCTGTTCTATATTCATCCGCAGACCACAGAAGAGTATTGCGGTATTGCAAAACGACCATGTTTGGTCCTGCCTGCGCCGCGCGCGATGTCCCTCTTCTCTCTTCCATACATCAGCTGATATGGCGATACTAGCGCCGCGCCGCGGCGAGAACCGGCGGCGCCGCGAGATAGCGCCATCTGTGATACGGAGAACGAAAAAGGCAACGCTCCATTACGGTCACGCCGTAAGTAACCAGAGGCAATCCCGGCCCCCGGCTGCATGTTGGAAACTTGGAAACGTGTGCAGGCATTATACTTTGGCTTAGAATAGCGCAAGATGTGCAGTGATAGGGTAGGAAGCTCACTGCACTGCTAAATTTGACATATGACAAATATGCCCTCCCTTTCGCTTGCACTATCCAATACTTCTTGCTCTGTATTTTATTCCTCATCACCCAAAGGATGATTGGAAGAAATCGCTTGCAGTGATAACTCCGCCTTTGCGCACTTCTGCATTTCTGTTTTTTAGTCGTGTACTGTTCTTCTTTCCATTGTGTGATATAAAGAGTTTCTATTCCATTCCATTCCGTTCCGTTCCGTTCCGTTCAGTTCCGTTCCAGTCCAGATCAGTCCATTCCATTCCATTCTATTCTATTCAAATTTAAGAATTCGGAAAAGCAAAATTCTCCTTCATCATCTCTTCATGTAGTGATGACGAGAAACATTCAGAGCTTTTTTTTCAGGCACCAATTACCTAAGAGAAGGTGCGATATCGCAGACTTTCCTTTGGATATATGGCTACACTGAACTAAAGAAGAACTCAGTCATTTTATATGGCTACACTGAACTAAAGAAGAACTCAGTCATTTTATATGGCTACACTGAACTAAAGAAGAACTCAGTCATTTTATATGGCTACACTGAACTAAAGAAGAACTCAGTCAAGTCTCCTATGCGGCCGTCTTACGTCCAGTACCTTGATATCAACCCAGTCGGCTACAACTTGAGCATACCACCTAGTAAGTGGCAACCAGAGCAACGAGCCGTCGCGACTCTGTACTCAAAAAAAAGGTCCTTCAACCTCTAAAGCACAGACGTATCGTTGGGTCATTGAGCCTGTTCTATCGGTACTACTATGGCCGCTGCTCTGACGAACTTGCTTCCCTTATCCCTCCTCCTCCTGTTCGCCTTCGCCAAACCCGCCATACTCTCGCGAAACACCCCTTTGTAGTGAACAGAAGAGTTCTTCGAACTGCACGATTCGCTAAAGCATTCTTGTGTCTTCCGGGGAATATCTTTCCCTACTCCTACAATCCACAGATCTTCAAATCGCGGGTTAATATCCTTTCCCGGCGACATTAGTCCGCCTCCAAGCCGGATTGGTACCTCCTCGGGGTGAAATTGGCTTCGCCTGAGGCTTCGACCTCGGCCACAGTCACCCAGTTCGGAAGCCATAAAAACGGAAGGGAACTACAGTTTTAGATAGATAGATAGAAAATGCTTTATTGCTCCAGTAAACATTAAACAGTAACAAGTGCATTAGAAAATTTACATAAGGTGCAAAGGCGGACTAATCCCGTAAAGAGATTTCTTACAGTTTTACACCAGTTCCAAACAGGTGAAGCAGTAAATTGTGTCAATCTGAAAAGCTCATTGGTTCATGTCACACTCGCGCATCGGCCGGATTCGAATCTCCGACCAAGCGCCGATTTTATTATCAACCGACTTCAAGAAAGGAGGAGGTTCTCAATTCGACTGATTGTTTTTTTATGTTTGACACGCGATTACTCCGTCAATTGTAGGCCGAAACTAATAAAATACTAAAACATTAAAAGATTCCGCCGAGTACACTAATATCAAAAATTTACTAAAAAAACTGTGAAATAAAAAACTATTTATAAAAAAATATAAAAACCGACTTCAACAATGTATGAAATTTTAAAAAAACGAACCCTTGAGTTGAAGGCGGTGCTAAAGCAAGCAAAACTGATGGATGAATGAAAACATGAGTGGATGATATCCTTTTGTGCTTTTGTGTTCTTTTGCACCGCCTAAGAGTTCGATTTTTTTATTTTATTTCATATATTTATGAAGTCGGTTACGACTAACCCGATTTATTAAATGAAATTACGAAGATAGAAATTAATACCTCAGCTATCTGATCATGAGATACGATTAACTGAGGCTAATCAAACTGAAGAACTTGCAATTCCTCGCGAATATAATTCATTCGTTCTCCTTCAAGGGGCAATTAACTCACTTGCCGGCTCTAACTTCTATCTAATCTCATCGGATGTAATTGTAACATCTTACATCGAATTCGTCCCTGTCGCTCTTCATTACACGTAATCTCCTGTCATCCGCCATTTTGTAGAGGGGCCGCCATCTTGGACGCAGCGCCGGACGGCGGCGGCGCCGGCGGTGTTTCGTCGAGTGAGCCGTTTGTTGTAAACTGACTGGTTGTAAATCTGGTCTTTACTAGATAATCTGCGGAACAGGCGCCGTTTAATGGAATTATTGGCACAGCGGCACTATTCCACGGAGTGACCAAAAACCTTCAATAATAAATAAGTACTTATTAGGTTTTTTTTATGGAAACTGACATGGTCATGTCGGCTTCGGTAGCTCAGTGGTGCGGTCGGTCGACTGTTGTCAAGCAACCCGGAGCGCGCTCAGTACTTTAATCGGTGACCGCTCCACGGTTGGAGGTAGACCATGGTTCGGATTCCACTTTAAACTGTAGGTCTCTTCCCTTCTTACCTTACTAGGTGGTAGGATTATCCCGGCCAGATTGGTACCACCGCATTTAGCAAAACGTCGGTCGAAACGGCTATGTAAATTGTTCGTTGTTTCCGTCCAGTTCAGTGTAGATGAAATGAAGGGAAGCACTGACATGGCACCTAGTTCGGCCGGTGTTATGGGCTGACATCACGAATGTTGTAGGTGACCGAGCCAACCGTGTCAGTTTTCACAAAAAAAAAAAACAATGTTGGCTACATCCGTGACGTCAGCCCATAGCACCTTGGTGAACTACAGTTTAACGTGGAATTCGGTCACACGGTCAGCCTCCAACGGTCGAGCGGCCACCCATCCAATTACTGACCGCGCCCAGGGTTGCTTAATAACAGTCGACCGACCGCACCACTGAGCTACAGAGGCTGACATTATATAGTTAGTATGTTCGTGAAGTAGTAGATATCCTGGTCACGGCACCGCTGTGCAGCTTATGCGATAATATGATCTAAGTGTGACGTCACGCCTGTAAGTTAAGCTCGTACCAAGTTACCAACGCCTTACCTACGCCCTCATTCTAACGCCTTTCCAACTAATCTGCAATTCTGCATGCAATCGCAAATCTGAAGTAATCCTGGTTTAAAATTATAAATGACAATTCCCCTTTCATTTTAAAATTGAATTAATTTAGAGATCATTTGCACTATGATGGACACTAATGAAATACTCTAATATACCTACATAGTTTATTTATTCCATATTTCGTCAGACTAGGTCGGTGGCGCGATCGATCGACCGTCGCACGTCGCACACCGGGCGCGGTCAGATCTTGGATGGCTGACCGTTTGACCGTTCAGGCTGACCGTGGTTCGGATTCCACGTAAAACTGTAGGTCCCTTTCTTTCTTACCTTACTAGGTGGTAGGATTTAAAATAAGAAACCAAAAAAGTGTATGCGCGCGCGCCATCTACCGAATAGAGGGTGAAGCATTTTAAATAATCATGAAATTTAACTAATATGAAGCATTTCATAACACATCATAGATGGCGTGAGTGGCGCTAACCATGACATGGCGATACGGAACCCTCGGTGCGCGAGTTCGACTCGCACTTGGCCGGTTTTTTTTGCTGCTTGTCCTCTAAGATCTAAGGAATTACAGAAACATGAAACTAATACGTTCGCCTCTTGGCCGACGAGTGACGCCAACATAATGGTGCTCTTCGCCCGAACAACATTAAACTGTAGGTCCCTTCCCTTCTTACCTTACTTTGTGGTAGGGTTCAACCCGCCCGGGTTGGTACCACCGCACTGAATGAAACGTCGGTCGAAACGGCTATGTAAATAGTTTGTGTTTTCCGTCCAGTTCAGTGTAGCCGGCACGATCGAAGGGAAGCACTGACATGGCACCTAGTTCACCCGGTGTTGTGGGCTGACATCACGGATGCTGTAGGTGATGTAGCCAACCGTGTCAGTTTCCATAAAAAAAAAAATCCGACCGACACGAATCGAGCTTTCGAGTCGGGTGAATGCATTTTGCGGGCGAACGAATGGCAAAACGCCGTTTTGATCATTGTCAAAATTGCCGTACTCTCGTTTCCGGCTGTAATTGGGAAAATTTAAACGCTGCTGCCTTTAAGTGTGGCCCTCACTCGGGTTCCTTTCTCGCGCCTAATGAGGTTGCTCGCTGCAAGGAATTCGTGACTTCCTTAGCGAAAAGAATAAAATAAATGTAATAATTTTGCATATGAGTCACAAGCGCTCTGCCCTCGGATTCCTGAGGGAACCTCATCGCTGAATAATTCAGTCTGAATGAGGAATGCATGACTCACGCGCACACCTGTCTTCGCTTCGCGTGGGTATGGCCATCTTCAAATTGATAATAAATATTTTTACCCTACTGCGCAAAGCAATAACAAGGAGGGTATAATATTTTTCGAGTGTATGTATGTATGTATGTATGTATGTATTTCTATGGCACGCGCTGTAGCCTTAAACGGTTTGATGGATTTTAACACATGAGGTGTCGTTAGATTCGTCTTGTATATTATATTATCTCTTTGTATTTTACAAGACAACACCGAACAGCACATTTGAAATGAAATGAAATTTTATTCATTACTACAAACGGCACATAACAAACATTGGCTCACTAGATGTTAATCTGTCTCAAAGGAGCCGTTTCATATACATTTTGACATTATCAATTTTGCGCTCATCTTAGCAGTTTTAGTTAATTAGAAATTCATGAAAATTAGGCTTAGATCTAAGACTTAGGTTCTAAGTAAGTGTAATTTATTAAAGATATCAGTTATTTATGTATATAGGTATATTATATATGAATGTATAGGTATATATGTATATAAGCGTGTATGTATAAGTTAACATCTATGATTATATTTTCTTTTGCCACCTTAGGTTGGAACTATGAATAGATTCTCAGTTTTGCCGTAGTCTAAGTTATTTAGCCACTTCTGAAGTAAAGATTTTCTCTTATATTTGGGTACAGTCTCTTTGTTGTATGTAACCACACGCTAGACTAACTTTATTATATAGGTATGGTGCACAGGAATAACCTATAATTTTGTGCAAATTTAGTTTTGCAGTGCCTTGGTTTAGGTTTGTATTGCCCTCTTGTGTTTGGTTCCGAACTCTCAGGCTTATATTCATATTTAAGCAGAAGGCGGCTTATATACAGTTGTCTCACTGACAGAATACCAGTCTCTATATGCAGAGCGTGAGTAGGGTAGCGATAGGGTTTTTTAAAAAGGACACGCTGAGAGACGCACGCTGTGCTCGCTCCAAAATGATTAGATTAGTCTTAGCGCTTCCTCCCCACGCAGTAATACAGTAGGACATAATTTAGCAAAGTATTCGGACAAGACAACTATCAAGTAGCAAGTAAAGCATGAATACCCACCTACTGCATGACTCGGTGGAAGGACAGTGCCAAGGTGAGAGGTGTCTAATCTGTCGCCTTTTAGCACGGCATCTTGTCGTTATCCCTTAGTCGCCTTTTACGTCATACGACCGAAGGGAACCACTGACGTGGCACCAGTTTCACCCGGTGTTAACATTACGGATGTTGTAGTTGATGTAGCCAACCGTGACAGTTTCCACAAAAAAACATACACGGGGAGAGATGCAGTAGGGCTATTCTTTTAAGTACCCACCCCACACGGTACTACATAAATAAAAACCTACAGAGAAATGTTCCGCGGAATAATTGTTCCAAGATGTTCTGCGCAGGAACATACACCGTAGAAGTCGCGTGACATGTACCTACCGCGATATTTGTTGTCTAGCTAATCCAAGGCATAACAACTGGATAGAAGCCTCTGATCTGATACAGTGCCGATAAAGTGCCCGACAGTGTGCAGGGGGTGGTGGGGGTGGGGAGGTGGCGTGTGGCGCGGAGAATGCACAGCTTCAGTGGACGACCAATTAAATTAACACAAATACACAATTTTCCCACATTCACAAGCCTAACAAAGTATTCCTACTGTGGACAGATGTACGAAGCTGTATTAAGTGCGAGTGTTAAGTGAGGATATTTAGTGAGGAGGGAGAGGCGTAAGCATACTTGCCTGGTAAGTATTCATATTTGGAGAAACACCTACAAACAATTGATCTTCAATAACCACCGTTAAAGTTCTTTTTGTTTGGTTTTTATTGACAGCTCGACATGTGTGGCCGTGTCACCCATAAGTTGTCTACCCATGGATATTCGGTCGTATGCGGGGGTTTTGAATGCCACACCGTCCTATTCACCGTCCTATAGGTGCCTATTCACGCCCCTCTTAAAGGACCTGAGACGGTAGTTGGGCGGAAATATATGAGCAGGGAAAGCGTTCCACAGTTTCCCGGTTCTGTAGAGGAAATAGTCCAGAGTGTAGCGATGCAATCACTACCCTGTGCGCGTGGTGTGGTGGTGATGGAAAGGGCACGGCGGGATCCCGTCAAAAGCTCCTCCGAGTACTCCCCATAGAATATGCGATAGAAGACACTTAGGGAGCTGACATCCCTACTTAATTGCAGTGGTTCGAGATAGCGGCACACTTCGGGTCACCCACCAGTCCGACAGCTCAACGCTGGGTCGAGTCCAGCAAGCTGGTGTTTCGCTCATCTATTCAATCTTGGTAACTGAGTGGTACGGTCGATCGACTGTTGTTAAGCACACCAGAGTGCGGTCAGTACTTGGATGGGTGACCGCTCGATCGTTGGAGGCTGACCGTGGTTCGGATTCCACGTAAAACTGTAGGTATTTTCCCTTCTTACCTTAGGGTTTATCCCGCCCGGGTTGATACCACCGCAATGAATAAAACTTCGGTCAAAACGGCAATGTAAATAGTTCGTGTTTTCCGTCCAATTCAATGTAGCCGACATGAAATGAAGGGAAGTTCTGACACGGCACCTAGTTCACCAAGGTGTTATATGGACTGACATCACAGATGTTGTAGGTTGTATTTTCTTGTTTGTTTGTTTCTGTTTGTTTTGGCCAAATAAATAAAATAAAAATAAAAATGTGTATCCCACCATGGCAGTTTCCATAAAAAAAAACTGGTATATGGAGTCATCTCACAGGTGCGAGCAGTACTCCAAGTATAAGATAATAAGAACTATTATTTTGTCCGTTACATACGACTATCGACGAGCGACTGCGGTCTACGTAGTGAGCAAAACCAAATAATGGTTTACGGTTATGGCTTTCAGAACACATTCGACTGGTTCTCGTAAAATTAAATAAATAATGAATTGAAATCGAACCGAGGAATTTGAGAATAAAGAAACTCACAGCCAAATCGATTTTAGCATCTCAACTCCGGCGCGTGACCCAGATGCATTAATCGTTTCGTTATGTTTTATCGTAAATTGTCTGCATTCGATGGGCCATAAAAATATAATAACAATGCAAATAAATACGGATATAATCGTGGGTACACAGTGACCTGATCAGTTCTATGAGTGAGCCTAACCATAACATCACATTTTTTTTTTTTTATGGAAACTGACACGGTTGGCTACATCACCTACAACGTCCGTGATGTCAGCCCATAACACCGGGTGAACTAGGTGCCATGTCAGTGCTTCCCCCGTTGATCGTGCCGGCTACACTGAACTGGTCGGAAAACACAGACTAATTATAGCCGTTTGGACCGACGTTTCATTCAGTGCGGTGGTACCAACCCAGGCGGGTTAAACCCTACCACCGAGTAAGATTAGGAGGGAAGGGACCTACAGTTTTACGAGGAATCCGAACCTCGGTCAGCCTCCAACGGTCAGCGGTCACCCATCCAAGTACTGACCGCACCCAGCGTTGCTTAACATTCAATAGCGACAGTTGACTGTCTGCACCACTGAGCTATCGAGGCTGACATGTCAGTCATTTTAATGTATTCACATGCAGAGTACTTATTCAAAATGCATACATATTACATACCTACCACCATGCCAGGGACCACCCTCGGGACCACCTGTAGGCTGTGTGCCGAACAATCGCGGTAAGCAGAGTAATCGGTGTTATGTTGCAAGAACTCAGGTAAATAAGATCACAACAACGACAAGCAACCTGTCGCCCTTTGTCTTTGGCGACTTTGGTGAGGAGATTATCGAGTTGGTATTACTATCGTATGGGCATATCCATGTTAGGTAATATAAAAGTGTTTCAGGATAGCCTTGAGAAACTTCAAGAATATAAATTAAGTACTCATTATTAGAAGAAAAAAATCCTATCACTCAAATCGATTAGGCGAATAAAGTTTACTTTTAGCATACATAATGCACCCAGGTGAATAATATTTACGGATAGTATGGTTAATGCACCTAGGTGAATCAACCCAGGTGCGTTAAGTAAACTCCACGGAATTTCCGTATTTTTTTTTTCACACAAAAATTTAAAATTCTAATAAAAACTCGATGGACAGTGAGTCTGGGGAGATTTGGCAACAGTGCTGTCTACTAGGGAGTGCAAAGACCTAGTCCAGTCCTGTTTTTCTTTTGTTTCATTCATTACATACAGTTCAATTCTACTAAGTATAGTTAAACATGTAAATTAGTCGTTTTATTTTTATTTAATAAAAAATTGGTTGTCTGTAAAGTCGGTTTACGGACGATAGTTTTACGTGATAACGTCATACAACCCTTGTTTCATGAATATTCTAAATTTGAAATATTTTCCGACCGGCCAGATATTATGGTACGAGTAACCTCGTTTTAATTTCTGCGGCCCTGGTACTTTTACAAGCCGACGCTTGGGCCGATTGTGCCTCTCTATCGCTTGTTACGCGCTCTCGCTTGCACACACAGGCTCAGATGGAACGTGACGTGATATTCGTGCGTGCAGCCGGTGTTCATCAATTTATAAGACGTTATCACGTCAAAAGGCGGACATTAACTGTCCACCAAAGCTCAATGAAACTATTTTTACCAAAAAGTACTATAGAATGACCGAATCTGGGAAAACGTTTCAAGAGTTTTCGTCTTCAAATATGGACCCCTTTCGAATCTTGAAGTTACGAAACCCTATCCTGAAACATCCTGTATACGAGTAGGTCAGTGGTTCTGAACTCTTTACAAAGCAATCTGTCTTAGTTGACTGTTCTGGTTTCCGTTGCTTCTTTTTCCCGCACGCAGTCGAGCTCCTAACTGGTACAGCAAGTAGCTACAATAGGTACCTAGTCAATTATTATGACCACTGATTATGACCAAGCCAAGTACCTACACGCCAATTACGTGCATACTGTAATTAGCGTTGTCCGTTCACCTTTTAACAAAACTATAACAATCATTGCTCAAACAATTTTTATATTAATTGAACCATAATTATCGACTGAGTAAACAAACAGTTTGGCTGGAAGTGTTTCCAAGAAGTTGGTCGATAACTACCCTACGCTATTTGCCGAGGCACGTTTGCGATTATCCTGTTGCATGCATCTTCTATATTTATTTGTTGTTGAAACTAAGTGACTTTTGGCTGACTGTTAAAGGGTTTCACGCATTGAAATATCAATGGTTGTTCGTCTCACACAAGTTGATAGTGATTGAAGTCGATAAATTTGCTATCGACTTTTATCGATTGACCAATCTTTAGTGTTAGTCATACATAATGCCACTTAGGAGTCTTAAAAAGTCCAGTACTTAAAAAATAGCCCCACTGCATCTCTCCCCGTGCATGTCTTAAGAGGCGACTAATGGATAAGGACAAGATACGGCGCTAAAGGGCGACAGGCTAGCCACTTCTCACCTTGGCGCAGTCCTTCCACCTAGTCATGCAGCAGGTGGGTTCTTCGTGCCTTACTTGCTGCTTGATAGTTGCCTTGTCCGTATACTGTGCTAAACGTGGTGGTCGGTGTTGTGCTGTAATTTACCGGAGTCCTTATAGCACAACACCGATTACTCTGCTTACCCTGATTGTCGGGATACAGCGTGTGTTATGTATGAATGTATGTAGAAGTCTTGACATTAAATAAATTGAAACAATAGTTTCGCGAGGAGTGGTGTTATTGGCTGTGTCTGATCTTCCGTTAAGATTCAGTGCCGGCTGTCTATATTTTTCTTTTGTTCTTTCTGGTATCACTATGCACACCACAGTACCACAGAATACTTAATAGGTAGGTAACAGTACGCACACGTACACATTTTCACTAACTGTAGGTACTACCAACTTAACTTCTTGGGTTTCCGTACCCCGTATATACGTGATTTACTTTCGTCGAGAAAGTATTTCGTTTACGTGAGCGCAGCTCGGCCTCAGGCCTCGCTTTTAGTGTTTAATTGTCTTCGAGGAATTACATCGTTTAACCGAACGCAGCAGCAAGGTTTTCGGGCTCACCCTGAATGATTTACTTTCTTTGAGAAAGTATTTTCGTTTACTTGAACGCAAAAACAGTTAATTCTATGGTGTTATCGAAAGGAACCTTCTTTCATCTCATTTGATGTAAAAATCGTGTTATTTTTAACTTCAGTATTTTTTAAACCGTACCGTGTGCCGGTACCGTGTGGGGCCGGTACTTAAAAAGAATAGCCCCACTGCATCTCTCCCTGTGCATGTCGCAAAAGGCGACTAAGAGATAAGAACATGATGCCGCGCATAAGGGCGACAGGCTAGCCACCTCTCACCTTGGTGCGGTCCTTCCACCGAGTCTTGCAGCAGGTGGGTCTTCGTGCCTTACTTGCTGCTTGATAGTTATCTTGTCATTGCACGCCTCACACAATTATTGTGCTGTAATTTACAAGAGTACTACAGCTACCGTGTGGGGCCGGCACTTTAAAAGAATAGCCCCACTGCATCTCTCCCCGTGTATGTCGTAAAAGGCGACTAAGGGATATGACTCCCTTCTTACCTTACTCGGTGGTAGGGTTCAACCCGCCCGGATTGGTACCACCGCACTGCATGACTGCATGAAATGTCGGTCGAAACGGCTATGTCAATAGTTCGTGTTTTCCGTCCACTTTAGTTTAGACGGCACGACCGAAGGGAAGCATTGACGGATGTTGTAGGTGATGTAGCCGACCGTGTCAGTTAAAAAAAAAATACACTGCGGTGACGGCTATTATATAGCGCTACCGATGTCCAGCAGACTCCAACGTGCAATGTCAACATCACGAGACCAAGAACGTTAGAGGTAGGGACGTCGGACCTTCCCCGCGCCAGCGTAACACGATATTTGTAAAAACGTACAAATAACATTCGTTACCACCCAATCAGAGCGCCATACACCACCCGATACCACCCAATCAGAGCGCGCGCCGTCCCCTCCGCTACCCGCGGAGCTCGGCGACGCTGGTTCTCATATAAGCATTGGACAGTCCGACGTTCCAACCTCTTCTAACGTTTTTGTTCACGACACTTGAACTTGAACACGTGAACTTGTCGCACGACGTGGCGCGACTCGCTTCATTTCACCACTTCAGGCTCAACAAGTGGCGAGACCATCCTCGCCTCTCTTCTTACGCAAGAGGTGACTCTCTCGCGTCTGCTATAATAAAGACGAGAGGGGCTAGTAGTCCGCCCGGATTGTTAAAGATTCAGGTTCAGATTCAGATTCAGATTTTATATTTATAAAAAAATTTTATATTACAAGTCAACAGTATACAGTATACATAATTTCATACAGTATACAGTATACATAATTTCATAATCATTACACATTTATTTTTTATCCATTTGAGAAATCATCACGGTCTAAGAACTCCTCTTTTTTTTTATTTTTATGGATACTGACTCGGTTGGCTTCATCACCTACAACATCCGTGATGTCAGCCCATAACACCGGGTGAACTTGGTGCCACGTCAGCCTTCGGTCGTGCCGGCTACACTGAACTGGACGGAAAACACAAACTATTTACATAGCCGTTTCGACCGACCTTTCATTCAGTGCGATAGTACCAACCCGGGCGGGTTAAACCCTACCACCTAGTAATATAAGAAGAGAGTCATATCCCTCTGCGGAGTCGTATGCTTTGGTGACCAGAAACTCCTTGAGCTTAGATGAGAAGATACCGTCCGAAGGAGCATTTTGAATAGATTCACTCAGCCTATTCCAGATCGTGGGCCCAATCACAGCTACCGACTTTTCCGATTTCGTAAGACGATGCTTTACACTAAGTAGTTGGTCGCGAGATCGAGTCAGGTAGCTGTGACTGACTCCGTTGATCTGAAACAGGCTGAGTTACGTCTCACGTACCTAGCGACCTCCATGATGTACCTACGCGCCTGGCAATGTAATGATACATTGCCGCATGATGTATACCACCGCACTGAATGAAGATCGACCAAAACGACTATGAAAATTGTTTGTGTTTTTCGGCCAGTCCAGTGTAGCCAGCGCGACCGACAATAATGCCCCCAGACACTTGTCTTCATTAATTTTTTTGTCAGCATCGGTAGCTCAGTGGTGCGATCGGTCGATTGTTGTTCGTGATATTTAGCACACCTGGGCGCGGTCAGTACTTGGACGGGTGATCGCTCGACCGTTTGAGGCTAACAGTGGTTCGGATTCCACGTAAAACTATAGGTCCCTTCCTTTCTTATCTTACCAGGTAGGTTTACCCACCCGGGTTGCTACAACCGCACTGAATAAAATTTTGGTCGAAATTTTTTAAACTTAACTGTTCTGACATGTTCTGTTTCTCATTTAAAGTCGCCCTAATTGTTTCTTTTTTTTAATATTCAATGTACAGATTGTTTTACCTTTACCATGTTATTTATTATATGTACAAAGATAACGATCCCTTTCTATTGAGATGTCACATGATTATGATGCACTTGGAAAACCCCTTTATGTTTTTACTATCAAATTTGTCCCCTAAAATTGACTCCCAAAATCTAAATTCTAACTCAATTGCTGATCCGGACAGACAGACAGACAGACAGACAGACGGAACCCTAAAAAGAACTTAACAAATCATGAATTGAATCGAATTATTAAGAATGCCAATGGTTCAACAAATAAGTAAGCGTATACCTACCTACATATATAGGAGTCGAATTCCATCCATGCCATATCTTTCAAGATATATGGATCCGACCGACCGTAGAAATCGATTCTAATAATATAATTTCTCCAAATCGACTCACGTGACTCAGGAGCGGGACACAATCAATCAGTGAAAGTAGTCGACGGCGGCGGCGGAGGAGGCGGCGCAGCACAAGCGGGTGTACCTACTGGTACACTCCTTATCTCCATCTCTCGTCCACGAGCGTCATTAGTCCTCTCTTCAGTTGCCCCACGATCTGCTCCGTATCTGACGATCTCTCGGGAGCTCGTGAGTTTGACGTTTCGAAACTCGCAGACTGATGTGCGGCGGCGGCGGTCGACCGCGCGGAGTATAAGTAACATCTCGGTGCAATGGACGAGAGGATTCGAGTTGTCGCCAGGACTAATTTCTAGTAAAACCATGTGTCTCCAGTGCGTGGGGAGGTACACGGGAGGTACACGGTAATTCCACGTGCGCTGGAAGGTAACCAGTTACCAGGGCCGTCTTAAGCCATGCAGGGGCCCTTGGACACATTGAGTGATGATGACAAATGTCAGGAGATGCTTTTCTCGACTAGAACCGGTTCGTATTTTTTTTATAGTAAGCGCGACATGTGGCGCCGAGCCACCCATAAGGTGTCTAGCGACGCCCATGCACATTCGGTCGCATGCGGGGACTGCGAATACCATGGCGGCCTGACAGGTGCCAGTTCACGCCTCTCTTGAAGGACCCGATGCTGTACTTGGGCAGGGAGATGAGGGAAATATGTGGGCAGGGAGAGCTTTCCAGAGTTTACCAGTTCTGTGGGGGAAAGATCTTCAGAACCGATTGGTACGCATCTGTGTGAGGGCAGGGAGAGCGTTCCAGCGTTTACCAGTACTGTGGAGGAAAGATCTGCAGAAACGACTGGTACGCATCGGTGGTAAGTCCAGCGTATAGGGATGCAATCCCTGCCCAGTGTGCGGAGGTGGAAAGGGGACGGCGGGATCGCGTTAAAGTTAAGGTTATTATTAGATAATTGAATTTAGTTGTTTAAACAACTAGCACAGACCTCTGCTTTGATCCCACCGTATGGTGTGACAGCTGGGTGGAATGTCACTCTTACCTCTACGGTCGTTCCGGCTACACTGAACAAGTCAATTACTGTGACGGCATGACGCCACCGTTCGTCGCCATTGAGCGCGAAAACTGTTCATATGTTTTCGTACATTTTCATCTCCACTTCGTGGCCTTACCGTCTAGTGAGAAAGGGTCGCGGACTGGTGGCCCCACTGCTTGTCTCCACCTGTGGCGTCACGAGGACTTTCAAGTACTAATGTCTCCACTGTAGTGGGTCAGTGGAGCCATAAGGATTTACTAATCTTATGTCTCCACTCATGTTGTTAAGCACTGGCCAATAATAATAATAATATCGGTTTAGCCTATCGCATAAGTCTTGTCGTCTACCTGCACGACTAGGCTGTGTCCCGATGTAGATCTAGAGATAAGGAGGAGGCCCCAACATGTGTGTGACGAGGCGCATCCGACTGCGGCGCGCATGCGTCGGGCGGGCGGACCTCACTCTTGACTGTGCATTGGGAAAGTTGGCTGTCGCTAGCCCGATGTGACAGTTTGACTGCCGTGAGATTTTTTCTAGAGGAATTTACAACAGAAGGAATAAGATATGGACCATAGGGTTGCCATTCGTCCGGGTTTTCCCGGACAGGGCCAGGTTTTTTAGTGTGCCCGGGGAAGACCGGGGAGGACTCGGACTCAGTGTCACCGTAAGCAAATAAAAGATAAAAACAATTTAAACGCTCTGAGGAGCTGTTCGAAACGATTCCGGCTTCACCATTTCACCATAGGTCCACGCGTAACAGACAGGAAATGCATCCCTATACCGTAGAGCTGCCTAAAGTGCGGACTAAGCGATCCAGTATTTCTTTTATCTTCCGCACTGAGAAACTCTGGAATGCACTTCCTCCCGATGTGTTTCCTTCAGTGTATGACTTTAGAATCTTTCAAGAGAAGCGTAAAAAGGCATCTGTCACGCCGGCACGGCATTCGCAGCCCCCGTTCTAATCCGAATTCTTTTGGGCGTCGTCGCCTCAACAATCCATGCTGACGGCGCCAAGTGTCTCGCGTATCAATAAAAAAACGACAAATTAAACTAATATTAACTAAAAAGAGTTATATTTTATTACACTGGTCGGCAAAGGCATTCTGCGTTAGCTGACCAGTGTAAATTGTATAGATGTCTTTAAATTTTTAACACGAAATATAATAATATGTTTCTTTACTAAACTTGTACTAATAAAATTGTTGTTCATTTGACTTGATATATTTAACGGTCAAAATTGACAATGGCACTATACACCAGATATAGCATCAGTGCAACTCCGTAGGGATGTCGGCTCCCAAGTGTAGTTATATCGCTTATTCCATGGGGAGTGGTCGGAGGAGCTGTCCAACGCGATTCCGCTGTCCCGTTTCTACCTCCGCACCACGCGCACAGAGCAGGGAGTCCAAGTTGTATGTATGCAATACACGCTGGACTTACCGCGGATGATTACCAATAGGTTCTACAGATCCTCCACAAAACTTTTTTTTTATCGAAACTGACACGGTTGGCTACATCACCTACAACATCCGTGATGTGAGCCCATAACACCGGGTGAACTATAGGTGCCATGTCAGTGCTTCCCTTCATTTCATTTCGGCTACACTTAACTGGACGGAAAACACGAACTATTTACATAGCCGTTTCGACCGGCTTTTCGTTCAATGCGGTGGTATCAATCCCCGGGGTTAAACCCTATCATCTAGAAAGGTAAGAAGGGAAGGGACCTACAGTTTAACGTGGAATCCGAACCACGGTCAGCCTCCAACGAACGGTCGAACAGCCTCCAATGGTAAACTCTGGAACGCTCTACCTGTCCTTCAAGAGATCCGTGAATAGTCCTGCATACATACCTGTCAGGCCGGCATTCGCAACCCTCGCACGCGACGAAATGCTCATGGGTGTCGTTAGACATCTTATGAGTGGCTCGGCGCCACATATCGCGCTTTCAATAAAATAATAAAAATAAAAATAAGTATTCCAAAAATTTGTGCGGCTCATGAATTTTTGTTTTGTTTTGAAGAAAACAAAATTACCTACTAAAGTTTTTCATTTTTAACAAAATAATAGTTTTGCCAGTCATTGCTGAATCAGCCTGTATATCAAAATATCACCTGTATAGAAAGACATCTTAGCCACGCCTAAATAAACACACATCAATCAGCAGAAGCGGAATTTGAGCCACCGCACCGCCCCTCCTCCGGTCCGCCCGCGCCGTCAGTCTGCTACCGGCGCGCGGGCTGTAAACTTGAACTATCTACAAGCGTGGAGACGCCCAAGGACATATTTATCCGATTCTTGACACAATGACAGTTAAACTTTAACAGCGCTCCGTCGGACATCGACAATGCCCATCTCCGCTCTCTACCATTTGACGTCGTGCCCACTGTGTACAACCACACATGCACAAAGCATAGAGATACGACAAAGCGGCGTATCGGCTGGCCCACAGAAATGGGACGGCTCGTCTCATATTAAATGTGCTACGAGGTCCGAATTTCACATCTAGTCTTAGCGTGTTTTTTTTTTTATGTAATCCGGCGTTATTGGTCCCTGAGTCAGAGGGGGCCAGAGCGCATGCTCTGACCGGCCCACAGATAATTCCGTGGATCAGCCAATATCACTACAAGAATGTGTCATACCGAAGTATTTTCTTTGGCTTGCTGGTTATACAGAACTAGAGGAGAAGACATCCTAGGCTGCTATGCGACCATCGCACTTATTACGTCATAATAGAATATTGACTATCCACACCACACGCCGTATCCCGACAATCGGGGTAAGCAGAGTAATCGGTGTTGTGCTGCAAGTACTCTGGTAAATTACAGCACAACACCGACCACCACGTTTAGCAAAGTATTCGTACAAGATCGGCAGAAGAAGACAGAAGAACTATCAGGCAGCAAGTAATGCACGAAGGCCCATCTGTTGCATGACTCGGTGGAAAGACCGCGCCAAGGTGAGAGGTGGCTAGCCTATCGCCCTCATGCACGGCATCTTGTCCCTATCTCTTAGTCGCCTTTTACGACATGCACGGGGAGAGATGCAGTGGGGCTATTTTTATTATATTTACTATAGGTACCTACTCAAATAGATTTGGTCCTTGTTTGTGGCGCACGCTTTATACGTGAGTCACGTATCTAATGTTGAAGTTGATCCATGGCGCACGCTATCATAAATATGATCGCAATGAAAGTGAACATCGACGGATCCTCGGCGGAGGCCGACACGCGAGAAGCGAATCGTAAAATTGTCTTGACTGCTTGATTGGCGCAATACTTTCTCGTGATGAGTTATAAAAGCTTTCTTTCAAATTGCTGGCTGCGCGCGGTGAGGAGGGCTTCCGATACCTTTCTGAAAGTCCTATAATTCGACTTCTATCATACTTAAGGCCCTGTCAACTCGTATTCACCCGTACTGCTCTTTCAAGGCGCCGCTTTCGATGTTTGGAGTAGGATGCAACACAATCAATCAAAAATTAAGTTTTTATTTTTTTATTCCAAAACTACGGATCGAAACAAAAAAGTAAAAACTAGGTACGGATTTAGATATATATTCAACAAATAAACTATATTTTTTCGAAAGCCTCGATTTGGTCACGTTGCCATAAATACGTTTTTACAACTAAATTCAGTGGCATGTTCATGATTTGTTTTTTTATCGAGCGAAGTTATTCAAATCGTGTTTTCAAAATGCCATCGATCTGCGCTGATAGATGAAGTTTTTCATCGAAACTGACACAGTTGGCTACATCACCTACAACGTCCGTGATGTCAGCCCATAACACCGGGTGAACTAGGTGCCATGTCAGTGCTTCCCCCTTTGATCGTGCCGGCTACACTGAACTGGTCGGAAAACACAAACTATTTACATAGCCATTTTTGACCGACGTTTCATTCAGTGCGGTGGTACCAACCCCGGCGGGTTAAACCCTACCACCAAGTAAGATTAGGAGGGAGGAGACCTACAGTTTTACGAGGAATCCGAACCTCGGTCAGCCTCCAACGGTCAGCGGTCACCCATCCAAGTACTGACCGCGCCCAGCGTTGCTTAACATTCAATAGCGACAGTTGACTGTGTGCACCACTGAGCTATCGAGGCTGACAAGTTTTACATTTATATTAAAACTGAATCTGTCAGATACCTAAGTAATATTGGCGGTACACTTCTTGAAATTCGAGTCAGACCCAGTCTCACATCACCTTAACCTAACTAGATTCCAACCAGCAGCGCCCATCACAGGGGTCTTATGTGGCGAATCGATATGCTATTTTATTATCTTTGTATATGTGGCGTGCGAACTCATTGATCATCCTAAAAATAATATAATGTATCCTTGCCATCACAGTGCGAGTAATCCCCTCGCGGAAGACGGCTGGCTAGGGATGGGTAGTCGGAAAAAATAGTCGACTTTCGACTTCGACTTCGACTTTTTCTGTTCCAAAGTCGAAAGTCGATTAGTCGAACGCAAAAAGTCGACTTTCGACTAAAGTCGAAGTCGACTTTGCTATCCCTAGGTCAGCCAGCTCAACTCCGTTCCGTTCAGTCTTAGATGCGTTCTGTCGTGGCCAGCGTTAAACAAAGAGCTTGGTTGGATGGAATCGCTACTCGCTCATAGATAAGACGCTCATAGCGTGGCCTCAGATGAGACAGACATAATATATTATTTCATATTTTGTACTGTTTGACATCTTGACAAACAAACAAAAGTCGACTAAAAGTCGACTTTCGACTAAAGTCGAAGTCGACTTTGCCATCCCTACGGCTGCCAATCGCAGCTCTGTTCTTGACATCCAAAGATGAAACGTCGCTGCTAGCGTTCATGGACCTTCGGCCTCTACATTAGTTACTTCCTTACGTAAGAATATCGTTTTCCTGAAAGCAGCTCGCCGTTCAGCCTCGACCATAGTTACTTACTTTCTTCGAGAATGTTTATCTTTTACCTGAACTTAGCTCGGCCTTTGGCCTCGCTCGCCCTTGGTTAGTTTGTTTGAGAAAGTATATCGTTTACCTATACGCACCTCGACCTTCGACCTCGCCCTTTTTTTATGTAATCCAGTATGAGTGGCTGAGTCGGAGGGGCCAAAGCACATGCTCCGACCAGCCAATATCACCTCCGAGAAGGTAGGTGCCATACCGGAGACTTCCCTGCTCCTTCCTCCTTCCTTACTCGGCCCCGACTTACTTTCTTTTTTTGAAATACGAATTTCACGTTAAAAGCTAGTTCTACTAATAAACCGCAAAATCTGTAACTACCTATCGCTCATCGTCGATACCAAGAACATTTAGACAGTTTGGACGTCAGACTATCCAATGCTTATATGAGAAACAGCGTCGTCGAGCTCCGCGGGTAGCGGATTGGATGGCGCGCGCTCTGATTGGGTGGTATCGGGCGGTATCGCGCTCTAATTGGTTGGTAACGAATTAAATTTGTACGTTTATACAAACATCGTGTTACGCTGGCGCGGGGAAGGTCCGACGTCCTTACGTATTCAAATGTTCTTGGTCGATACTATGTTCGCTTATAATTCGACATCTACTCAATTACTTCACAAGGAGTTGATTTAAACTGACGTTTCCTAGCACATCTAAGGTCGACTATACCTCGTCCGCAACACCCATAACGATTCACACAAATTATCACTAAACGCCCATTAAATTCAATTTCTGCTCGTTCTCCATAAAAAGCGTCCGCACATCGCACCTAGAGTAAATCGCGATTTAAATAAAATAAAAAGAGATAAAAAAGTGGCGCGCGGCCGCGCGGGGGCCATTATCGCCTTATTTGAGGCTGGCGGGGTAATCGCAGGCTTCATCTCTCGTTAGGCCGCGGTCGGGCGTTATTACATTGTGCGGCGACATCGCGCAGGCTTCGCCGTCGACGCCTGAACCTCCGCACCGCGCTGCATCAATATCCTCGGTTACATCCAAAGATATATTATGTACCAGCGTACTAGATGAATCACTCGGCCAACTAACATGTTTCACCGACTTGCGGTTCACAATCCTCAAGTCTCTTAGTCGAGCGCGAGAGGCCGCAGCGCGCAGTCGTCGCCTGCCTGCTGCGATCGCGCCTCGCCTACTTTAAACTAATACATTTGTCGATGCAAAGGTGCGATGGTGAATCTGGAGATGAAGTGTTAGAATGAAAAGACAATATGCACAACGACGCACGAGTGCGATCGTTCTCCCTACCCCTTGCCTCTCTCCCGCACGCTTCCCGCCCCGCGCGCGCTCGCCTCTTCCGCTCGACTCTGCGCTCCGCCTCCCCGCTACCTTACCCCATACCTCAGCCGCTGGAACACCGCTTCTCTGTATATTTCTTCGGAGCGATAACTCTATGTAATATTTCCTCAAAGCTTACATCAGCGTTCTCTACACTACACGCGGCCACTGAACTCCGCTGGAATGGCTTCAGGCAGCTATGTTTTGTGCCGCAATTTTAGTAGGTAGCAAAGACATTAGGTAGGTACCTACCTAGTACCTAGCGCAGTGGAACTAGATACAGTAAATAATTAAATATAGAGGAGAGAGTGATCAAAATTTGTGTGAATTTTTTTATGTTGTTTAGGTTAGTTTATTATTATAGTCTTTAAATTTATTTGTTAATTTCATATTGTGCAATAAATATATTTTATGTTAAACAAAAAAAAATAATTTAATATAGACCTAAATATAATTAATCATTTGGCTCCCACCATATTAAAATGCTTACCTACCTTTGAGCCCCAGCCATTTTCGCCGCGCTCAAAAACGTGAAATTTTGGCGCGCGCGTTCCCGCACAAATTCGAATATTTCTCAAGGTAATGAATTTAGATCAATAATCTGTGTTCACTCTTATTTATACTGAGATTACGCATGCAGTCATACCAAACACTTGAGGATTCACATATTTAGAAGCACAGACAGATTTTTTGAACTCCGGGCAAAACAAATCACGCTCGACATTTTTTTCCGATTTTTTCTGACCAGAAATGTATAATTTCCCCATACAAGTCATAATATATCAAAATAAAGGTAAAGAAACGTACTATCGAATACGGTACGGCACTTTTCTTATTTTTATTATTTGTTGTTATTACGTTCATAATAACACATATTCTGTGAGCATTTCCACGGGCTACCTATTACGGTTCAAGAGATACAGCTCTCGGACAGACAGACAGACAGACAGACGGCGTAGGCTTAGTAATAGGGTCCCGTACGACGGATACGGAACCCTAAAAAACATAAACGTGCTAAGTTGCTAGCCGGGAAAATTACATTTCATTCCGATCAGGAAAACCTCGCCAACTATTGAGTTGAACAGGATAGAATAAAAGCGTTTTTATTGTACACTAGCTGTGCCCGCGGCTCCGCCCGCTCTCATATTTCACTTCACTGCTAACCTCATAAGCCATTTAGCGTGATAGTAAGTAGCCTATAGTTGATGGGAAGAATCAAGCTATCCATAGAATTTTGTTTTATTAAAATCGGTTCAGTGGTTCTCTAGTTATAAGCGGACAGACAGACATACACTCAGACACTCAGACAGAAAGCAGACGTTGGATTTTATTATAGGTAAGGAAGGAAGTATACTTTTTTTATGTAATTCGGTATGTGCGGCTGAGTCAGAGGGGCCAAAGTACATGCTCAATGTCAGTATCACCTCCGAATAGGCAGGTGCCATACCGGAGACTTCCCTTTGGATTGCTGGCTATACTGGACTAGAGAAGAACACAACCGAGGCTGCTATAAGGTCATCTTACATCCAGTACGGTAGTACCAATTCAGTCGGCTACAATTTGAGCCTACCACCTAGTAAGGGGCAAGGGAAGGGACCTACGCAGTGTTACACCGGTTCCGAACCGTGAAGCGGCAGGTGTTGGTATGCACGTAAATTTTTCCTTCAGAAAAAACTCACTGGTACACGGCGACGGGATTCGAACGTCGGACCTCTCGCATGAGAGTCCAACGGCCAGACCACTCGGCCACCCGCCGCTTTTTAAATAAGTTAAAATCTAATTATGTTTTTTTTTTATTTCTGTTTCTTCCATTTGACCTTTCCAATCTTGAGGATCGAATGCGGAAACTAATTTCTAATGTACCGCTATATTTATATTACTTTTCCGTCAATAAAAGTTCAACATTGGAAAACTTATTAGGTTCCGTACCTCAAAGATGTGAAAACGGAACCCAATGGTGTGACTCGTGCGTGTGTCCGTCCGTCTGTCCGTCTGTCACAGGGTTCACAACTTCTAAACGGTTGATGATAGTACCAAGTTCAAATTTGGTACGAAATTAGAGATTATTTTTTTTTGTATGAACTCTAGAAGATATTTCCAAAATGTATAAAATCCCATAGGTGGGTCGAACAAATATTTTTTATAATATGGTGTATATACACACCTTTGTAACCGGGTCGACTTGTAGAATATTAAAGTTTTTTTTTAATGTTTTAAATACAATTTTAGACTCAAAATCATAGAAACAGCGCGAAATCGCGTGTGTGTCCCTATCTCCTAAAGTCCTAAAGTCCTAAAGCATACAATGATACTGCTAGCTAGGGTCCGCGTACAACTGTCATTCATTGTGCATTTTTAAATTACTATAAAAATTGTTTCGCACTACGCATCTACGTTACTCACAATCCCAGGTATGACAGGTAGAGAATGCCTCTAGGCTTTAGTCCGCCTTTTGTCATGTTGTGCAATAAAGTATATTTTCATTTCATCATTACGTTATAGTCACGACCGGTACGGAACCTGCGTGCGCGGGTCCCAATCGCACTTGGCCGCTTTTATTTTCCTAAGCTAAACTCGTTTTAAAGCATATTTACGACTGCAATAAGTTGTATTTTTCTCCCCAACAATATTTATCTAACATCCGCCATTAAAAAGCAAATATCGAATGTGTCCTTAACTACCAACATTGCAAAGTTTAACAACCAATTAAAATGGCCGTTTAATCCGTTAGTAATGTAAATAGTTTCGGCGTAGTTCAAAGGCAAGTTTTAATGGGGTTTTAAGAGCTGAATCTTATCTGAGCCATATAGGGGATGCCAGCTGCGATGGCCTGCTGGCCTGACCGACAGACAGACAGACGGGCGACGACATAGAATAGGGTGCCTTTCAAACGGATGAAGCACCGTTTCGAAAACTATAACGCATTAGATTTGTGTTAGAAAACAATACTCTATACCTCCAAAACATTTTAGATAAGTATCCACGATATAATAATTTACCTCGATATCGTGTCCGTGCTCATTTCAAACTAGCTTTTGCCCGTGGCTTCGCTCGCGTGAAATTCGTATTTAAACCTTTATTTCGGCGCGCGGAACAATTCGGTTTGTATGAGAGCCACATCTTAGCGTAACCGGAACTGAATTTTATTTAGCCTATCCTGTGTCACGTATAATGAAATGTGCTTGTAAGTATTAAGATTCATCAAATTCGGATGATCGGTTTAATCGGTATAATTATCTCATAAAATAAAGTAACTTACTCCATGACCATCCCTCATCAAAATCATTAGGACTGATTACTTACATGGCCTTACAGTAAAAAATTAAGGGGGGCACCCATAAGTATTTTTTCAATGTTTTTTTTTTGTGGTGCGGAAACCTCGTTGCGCGAGTGCGACTCGCACTTGGCCGGTTTGTTTTCCTCAATGGTTTCGCCCGCCCCTCCCCGCCCCGGCCTGGCCCCGCGTTCAATCTAGAACGCTCTGCCTCCAATCATCTCGATCACAGTAATCTGTCCGCCGAGGATGCGGCCAAACTGAACGTGTACCATATTATCTGGTGTGCAGTCTCCGCCGGTCGAACGGTACACGCTTCTGGGAACAGACCTCCCTATCTAATGATTGTTGGAATCCATAGTCTATTGGTGGCGATAGATGTTAATAATGTGTAATAGTTATAACATCAAACTGAGTGTGTAATGCGCGTAACAACTGTGTTGACTGTTTAGTAAGACTGAGCTGCGAATATCATGCTTGTGTATGTTTTTGAATGCGGTTTTTGTTACAGTTGAAAAGTTATAAATGAGCATTTTACCCGACTGCGGCGAAGTAAAAAAGGAATTGTTATGATTTTAAGGGTTATGAATAATGATAAAATTTTAAATGTGTCTGTCAAATTTTACTTTAATATGAATTATATGACGTGCGAAGGCGGACTACTTTAGAGATATTTCTTCCCTTCAACCCCTGGATGTTGAAAGAACGGGACAGGAAAACTCACCTATGTAAGAAATTTAAAAATATTAAAAATTAAAAATAAATTATCCTGGGCAGATTGCTTTTTGTGGAAATTGAACGAAGATGAAATCAACACGCGCATAAACAAGTTGAATTTATTTCATTTTCGCTCCGCGCACTCCTACTCGAACCCGTTTGGCTCCTCTCAGAATTGTCCGTTTCTCGTGATTTTGTTTTAATAAAACGACCCCTCAACCGCTCGACCCCTTGACCAGCGACCCCTCGACCCCTTTCGGCAGTAGCATCTGTATCTACTAGAAATACTTTATAGTACCTAGCTAGGTATCCAAGAACGCTATACGTTCTTGTAGGTATCTAATCATGTAAGCTAAAATTTCGCTTTACTTCTAAATGTTGTTCAGCTCTGATCTAATCTACATCCATAGATCATACAATTTTATTTTTAGTCTATTGTTTATAAGCGATTATGCAATTTTTAATCTGCCGGCCTTCTTAGTAAGAGCTTAAGTTAACTTTAAGAGCATTCTTGCACTCCAGTAAGCAACTGGATAGATAACAAATCAGTTTGGCCTTAATTGACCGAACCTTCTTAATTGTTGCATAAGCAATTCTTTCTTCGTGACGCGAAATATCAATTAGATAACACGCGGTCAAGTAACTCGTGGACCGCTCACTGCGGTCGTATCGATTTAAGGCATCCGTCATTGGATACTAATCGTGTTTATCTAGCGGTAGGTGGCACCGGCTCCGGCCGCGCCGGCTCGGCGGCTGCTGTGCTGTTCTGTGCGTATTTGATTTGACTAATGAGAGCGTTTTTACTTGTCAAATTATCGCGGGATCCATCAGAGAAAGTGCCCGGCTCAAACTCACTCCGCGCCCAGTTGCGGTAGCTTTTAATTCGCCAGTTCGCATAGAATGATTAAGAGGCGGCATTCTATGTTCATTTATTCATTTTTTTTTTGCATCGACATATCATGTTCTATTTAAAGTAATTAAAACTTATGTAACTTATATAAAAAAAAACTCTTTTTCGGATAAGAAACTTTTAAAAAAGTTTCTTATCCGGTTCTTCCTTGCAATGGGACATGACAAAATTATGACGAACCATACTGAATATGCATATATGTCTCAATGAAATAATGTTAATGTTGTATGTTATTTAGAATAGAATAGAATAGAAATGCTTTATTGCACACAAAAACACAGAGATACGCAAGACAGAAGATAATATAAAGAAGAGCAATAGAAATTTACAATACTTCACACAGAACAAGAGAAAAGTAGCGTGCAAAGGCGGACTTATGGCGAAATTAATATCCAAGAACATTAAAGGTTAACCTCTTAATTTTCTTATTAATATCAATATCTTTTATAAGCTTTTTAATAAACCCGCTCGCAAAATCTGCCCACTTTTTAAGATAATTAATTTTTTATTACTTAATTACTTGATTACAAACATAGCTAAGAAATGGTTCTCCAGATTAAACCAGTTTCTAAAAAAAAACCGCATCCAAATCGGTCCATCCGTTCGGGAGCTACGATGCCACAGACACACCCATACACACATACACACACGTTAAACTTATAACACCCTCTCTTTGCGTCGGGGGTTAAAAACACGCTCTTAGGTCTATGGCTAGGCCTCTTAGATAATGGTAAGTGGGTAATCTGTAATGTGCCTCGGCGTGAGTTCTCTTGCGTCACCTGTCCGTCCGTCCGTCCGTCTAACCGGCCATCCATCCGTCTTGTGAGAATCCTCATCTTTCGCACCCGCGCGTCCATACATGATGCTGTATGCTACCGTGCCGATATCAAACGGTACATTGGCTGGCCTTGCACACAGTAGTAAACTCCACGGATGAATTATTTCGGTATGAATTTTCTCGGATTGATTAACATTTTCAATTTGTCGCGATAAATTAGCTAAAATGGTGCTACGATTCTTGGGACTCTTGAAGGATTTTGTATTTTAATTTTACGTTTAAAATAAGTACTTAGTTTTTATTTAATTTATTTGTCTGTAAATTCTATTCCAATCCTTCCTTCCTTACCTATAATAAAATCCAACGTCTGCTTTCTGTCTGAGTGTCTGTCTGTCCGCTTATAACTCGAGAACCACTGAACCGATTTTAATAAAACAAAATTCTACGGATAGCTTGATTCTTCCCATCAACTATAGGCTACTTACTATCACGCTAAATAGCTTATGAGGTTAGCAGTGAAGTGAAATATGAGAGCGGGCGGAGCCGCGGGCACAGCTTGTTATTCATAAAGAAACAATGAACAAAATTTATTTTTTCGATGTACTTATTAATCGCAAATATGTTCTAAAATAATGGCATTTCCACAATAAGACGAATCTAACGACACCTCATTATTATGTTAAAATCCATCAAGCCGTTTAGGCTACAGCGCGTCCCATATAAATAGACATACATACCTACATACATATACACTCGAAAAACATTACCCTTCTTTTTGCTTCGCGCAGTCGGGTAAAAAAGTATCCCAGATCAGATACTACGTTCGGTAAAGGACAAGTCCACCTCCAGTTTGCCTTCGCTGTGATAATCGAACTGGCGGAATGTTACAGTGTAAATATGACAAATCTGAGCGCAGTGTACTGCCAATAGATGCTAAATGAACAATATACAACCATAAACAATAAACAATTTAAAAACGTACATAATGCAATGTTAATATAATTAGCGATGGATGACGCGAGAGATGTTGGCGTCGGCGGTGTGCGGTAGCAATCGAGATGACTTTGGACATGGTGTAATGATAATGAATGAGGTATCGAGTGACCGCCTCCGTACGGTTGTTGTGTGGTCAGAGGCGGACTTTCCTTAAAGCCGACTAGGCCCGGGCCTAGGGCGGGCAGATATTAGTGGCGGCCAATCTGTACCTGCTGCTGGAAGCAGTGAGCGCAGGTACAGAATAGAAAGGGTGCCGGCCGGAGCAAGTGCGTGCGACGTGCGGGAGTGGTGAGCGCAGCGGCGGAGACGACGCACTATTTACGCGGATAAAATAATTTAGCTATGACGATAGGTCAATATTGCCGCAAAACTTACAAAAAATACTTTTGCTATATGTAAAATAAACCGAGAAATTATATATTTCTGGCAGGTTGAACCGAACGCAATACTGATTTTCGTACAACTTCACATTTGTATCTATGCTGTAAACTTGAAAGGGGCGGCTGCATTGAATTGGGGGGGCTGGTACTAAACGGCCTAGGGCGGGCTGCTAGTCCGCCTCTGTGTGTGGTCGATCGCAAATCATTTTGATCGCGTCCGTTTTAACACCTGCGCGTACCTCCCGCCCCGCTCCGGGTACCACTTGTTGTTTTTGTTATTAGAGAATGTTGTATTGGATTGTTACGCGTAATGTTCGCTTATTTCATTTGTGTCGCGCGGGCTGCCAGTCGACTGCATGAAATTTGCACCAACGACGTATGTGGTAAGTGTGCATGTATCGTACTCGTACGGCAGGATTTATCAGATATCCGGGTTTTGGACTGGACAGTCCGGTTTTTGAGGCTTGTGTCCGGTCTCCAAAATAATGAAAAACCGGACATCAACAAGACGTCCGGTTTTTTCTTCATATATAACGAAAATATTTCCTTTTTTTTTTTTTAGAACATTTTAATACTAATCTTACTGTGTTGTTCGATTTTGCAATCAGCTCGATCAATTCAACGGTTTTATTTATTACTCTTATCTCCCATTCATTTTCAAAAGTAAAGGTCATGTAGGAATCACATTTGTAGGTACTTGAAATCAAAGGGTTTCCTTAAATTTTTTATGGAACATTTGTATCTGAAAAACCAAAGGACCTTTGATGAATAATGTCCGGTTTTTGCAACTGAACCACCTGGCAACCCTGCGTACGTAGTACGTATGTATGTATGCATATGTATTACGTTTATTGCGGTTCATAAAGAGGACTTATTGCAGAAGGCAATTTCTTCCAGTGCACCTTGCGCCCAGCAAGACTTCGGTACACTGACCAACTTTTAGGAAATAAACGTTCAGGAAAAAACAACCGAATGCTTTTAATTAATAATTAGTAATTTATCTCACTTTACATAAGAGTTCGTGCGACAGAGACAACGCTCTACGACCGGATTGTCTCTTTCTAAAGCCCGGAGTGCATTATTAACTGCCGCGTACTGTACAAACAAGTACATCGTGGTTTGGTTGTCTTTCGCCGAAGTGAAGTATGACTAACTGAAATCTGCTTGTATCTTGCATTTGTTTGCTTTGTCTGCTTGCATGGAATATCGGCACGTCTTATCATTAGGCAGACACAAAGTTGTAGCTCGTTACCTACCATAGACGATTATGGCTAGGAGTGTTCACACGTCTGGTGTTCATAGCAGAAGCAAGTTTTCAAGCTTCTGCCACCGCACCGCCTGCTTACTTCCGCCGAAATTACATTTACCTACTAATCAATCGTATTGTACACGAAAGTAGTGTTTTCCTATCATTGAGTAGACATAAGGCTAGTTTTAAGATATGTTATAATATGTTGTGTTCTACTTGTAGAAAGACCAAATAAATAAATAAATCTTCAGCAACGTGTTTATCACGTTAACAATAACCACAACCATCCCACGTCAAATCTTAAAATCAGACTAGACTAGGCAGTGTGGCAGCGCTCTTCGCCTTGCCGTGATGGGAGAACGAAAACATGCTGTGACAGACAGATCACCGGACGGACGGACAAACGGCTGACCAATTTTATCAGGGGCCCAGCCAACGTCGCTTGCCATGGAACCCTAGGGCAAGCGACGTTGGGGGGGGGGGGGGGGGGGGAATTGCAAAAACCGTCTCCGGACCGGACGTTCCCTGGTACACAAGTACGCAATGCGCGTGACCCGCCGCACAACCACGCGCTGACAATGTACTTTCATGACAACATTACATCACTAAAAGTGTCGCTCCTTCCTGCGGCTTCACTTTCATACTCATTTTTAAACTGAAGACTTACATAAGTCGAGCCGACGCGACGTCTGGTGCCCGTTGTGCCAGACGTCAAACTGGAGGAACTCCCGCAGTCCCCGAAGATGCCCGTGACCTAGCGGGCGAAACGTCGACTTATACTTAAGTACCTACCTACTATCACTGTTAATCCGTAAAAAAAATTTTTAATAAGAGAAAAATATAAAACAGAGTATTAAAAACTTTATTTTAGGCTTTACTTTCGTCGACAAGGAATTTAAAATCACACACAAATGTCTGGTCGTCCTACTAGTGTTACCAACGCGAAAGATACACACAACAAAATGCAAGGAGTGTCGCGACAATACTTTTGCGAAAACGTTCTTGAATGTAATTTAGGCTTTATTGCTTACGGTAGAGTTTAGTGTAGAGTAAGGCGGATGACTATTAGTTAGTCACAGAAGCGCCTGCGGTTCCCCGCACAATGCCTTGCGCCTTGTTCTGAATTATAAACTGGTCTAAAACAATGGCGGACCTATAGAACTTAGCCTGGAGAGATCCTCAATCCACAACACCCAACTATGTATCCGAGGCCAAAGGCCGAGCTTCGTTCGCGTTAATGATATTATGTTATATCGAAGAAAGCAAGTCATTAATTAAGGGCGAGACCCGAGGACGGAATAGTGTTTACCAGAACGCAGCTCGGCCTTTGGCCTCGTACTATGTTACTTCCTTTCTTTGGGAAGGTTTATCGTCTTCCTGAATGCAGATCGGTCTTCGGCCTCGCCATTAGTTACTTACTTTCTTCGAGAAGGTTAATCGACTTCCTTAACGCAGCTCGGCCTTCTGCCTCGCCCATAGTTACTGACTTTCTTTGAGGACTTTTATCGTTTTACAGAATACAGCCCGGCCTTCGGGCTCGCCCTTAGTAACTTAATTTCTTCAAGAAGGTTTATCTTCTTCCTGAACGCAGCTCGGCCTTCGGCCTCGTCCTTAGTTACTTACTTTCATCGAGAAGGTTTATGGTCTTCCAGGATGCAGCTTGGCCTTCGGCCTCGCCGTTTGTTAGTTACTTTATTTGAGAAGGTTTATCGTTTCGGTGAGGTTTATCGGGACATCATAAAAATGATGACGAACCATACTGAATATGCATATGTCTCAATGAAATATTGTTATTGTTGTGTGTTCTTTATGGCGAAATAAATATCTGAATCTGAATCTGAATCTGTTTACCTGAACGCAGGTCGGCCTTCGACCTCGCCCTTAGTCAGTTACTTTCTTTGATAAGGTTTATCGTTTACCTGGAGTCAGCTCGGCCTTCGGCCTTCGGCCTCGCCCTTAGTTACCCACATTCTTCTTTGGAATACGAATTTCACGAGAGCGAAGGCGCGGGCAACAGCTAGTACCGCCAGCCAAGAAATCACCGACTAGCGGTATAATATATAGCGAAAGGAACTTCGTTACAACCACCTTTCATTGATAAGGAGAAGGAAAGTCCATCTAAACTACCCCTCTAGATGCGCCCCTGTACTATAATAATGAGACGCAGCATTTTTAGCGACACACTGGCTGGAAAGTTGCTCGGCCCTTGTCTGCCCATAACTCATACAATCTGAGCATCTGGTCACTATGCCTACAGTCCAGTCTAGCTAGAGCAGGTTCAGTAAGCAGCTGGGCACTTTTAATAACTCACTAATAGGGTTGCAGACTTCGATCATAAATTTGCAGAGCATAGTGTCATGATGTTTTCAAAGTAATAGATGGAGAAAAATACCAAACTATTATCATTTTAAAGTTTAACTGCCTTATTCAGAGTTCCCAGGTTAAAGTTAACACAGAGTTATATCGGCTATTTAGACCGTGTTAACAAAAAAGCTATTCAGAGAGCAGTTTTATCTTTATTCGGCATATTTGCAGCGAGTTAGCTCCATTCATTGTTTAAAGCAGGTAGAGGCGGGTTTAAACCCTATCTAACGAGCGGCGGTCATATAATTACAATGGCGGCGGCCATGATTGTTAGACAGCTGTTGTACTTGTGTTGATTTTTCGAAGCGTGATTTCGAGTTGGTGAATTTGTGAATTGTGGTGATTACAAGTGTTATTGATTCGTTTTAGTGTTGTAATGGAAGAACTCGCGGAAATTCACGAGTACGAGAAGTGTTGTGTGTTCTGAAGATTTTGGCATGCCTAAGTGGTTTTGCCACTTAAGTACAACACACAAGTAAGCTACATACGTACGTACAACATACAATTGCTTGATATTTTTAATATATAGCTAGCACTAAACATGAGCCTAAAGTGCTTACTTTGTCACAGAATACCCAAATTAACCTAACTAATTAAACAGTAGTGTTGTCTTCTTCTAACATATGTCAGATAATGAGATAGCACGATACGCGCGCAAATTGTCATTATGAACAAACCCCATTTTGTGTCGTAGACAATGGTTATTTTATGCTGTGTTGCCACACGAAAACTAAATTTGAGTGTTAGTTTAGTTCGCGGTTGATGTGGCACTCTGAATAGATAAGAATGTTATGTTCGTTTTATATCAAATACAAGTGTTAAGTTATACCGATCTAGTCCTCGTTTAACCGCGTGACTCTGAATAAGGCAGTAACAGATTAACAGTAGGCACTGAAGACTTACATAAGTCGACGTTTCGCCCGCTACGTCACGGGCTTCTTCAGGGAGTTTAGTAAATACTTAATTACTTATAATTAAATACATTATGTTAGTACCTATGTACATACTAAGCATGCCGCAAGCAAGCATGCATACTTTGTACCGTATGGGGCCGGTACTTTAAAAGAATATCCCCACTGCATCTCTCCCCGTGTATGTCGTAAAAGGCGACTAAGGGATATGACTCCCTTCTTATATTACTAGGTGGTAGGGTTTAACCCGCCCGGGTTGGTACCACCGCACTGAATGAAAGGTCTGTCGAAACGGCTATGTAAATAGTTAGTGTTTTCCGTCCAGTTCAGTGTAGCCGGCACGACCCAAGGGAAGCACTGACGTGGCACCAAGTTCACCCGGTGTTATGGGCTGACATCACGGATGTTGTAGGTGATGAAGCCAACCGTGTCAGCATCCATAAAAAAAAAAAAAGCCAACCGTGTCAGTTACCATAAAAAAAATGCACCAATAGTAAGTACTCCTTTTATAGTTCTTTATTAGAAAGGTAAAGCCAGATGTTAAAGTTAAGAAATAGTTAAATTACAAATTTAAAAATTCCCCGACTCTTAAAAAGTCAAAAATAATTTCCTTTTACTTACTTAAAGGAGTCAGAGCACCGCTAAGTAAATTCCCGCGCAGCTCTGAAGTTTTATATTTTATTTACTTAGCAGTCCCCCGACTCCTTTAAGTAAGTAAACGGAAATTATTTTAGACATTTAAGGATCGGGTTTTTTTTATTTGTAACAAATCGGTCCACTTTTTAAGATAATATTTTTTTTATTACCTACTTAATTACTTGATTACAAACATAGCTAAAAACCATCCCGATTAAACCAGCTTTCTAATAAAAAAAACGCATCCAAATTGGTCCATCCGTTTGGGAGCTAAGATGCCACAGACAGACACACCTATACACATACACGTTAAACTTATAACGCCCCTCTTTTTTTCGTCGGGGGTTAAAAATCAAAATTATTTCAGCTAAATACTGCACTGGCACTCTTGCATCTGGCAACTCCATATCTTTCTTTATTCAACAAGATTGTCAGCCTCGATAGCTCAGTGGTGCAGACAGTCAACTGTCGCTATTGAATGTTAAGCAACGCTGGGTGCGGTCAGAACTTGGATGGGTGACCGCTGACCGTTGGAGGCTGACCGAAGTTCGGATTCCTCGTAAAACTGTAGGTCCCTTCCCTCCTAATCTTACTTGGTGGTAGGGTTTAACCCGCCCGGGTTGGTACCACCGCACTGAATAGAACGCAATAGTAATAATAAATCTGTAAGGGGTGGTCATGGAGTAAGTTACTTTGTTTTATGAGATAACGCGTTCGTAGACTCTATGTATGATACTAAAACTAAATTGACGATTTTTAGAAATATTTTCTTTATCTATGTTCCTCCAGAAGTCTTAAACCGATCATCCGAATTCGATTAAAGTTAGTACAAGCACATTTATCTATACGAGACACAAACTGCCTTATTCAGAGTTCCCAGGTTAAAGTTAACACAGAGTTATATCGGCTATTTAGACCGTGTTAACAAAAAAGCTATTCAGAGAGCAGTTTTATCTTTATTCGGCATATTTGCAGCGAGTTAGCTCCATGTTTAAACCCTATCTAACGAGCGGCGGTCATATAATTACAATGGCGGCGGCCATGATTGTTAGACAGCTGTTGTGCTTGTGTTGATTTTTCGAAGCGTGATTTCGAGTTGGTGAATTTGTGAATTGTGGTGATCACAAGTGTTATTGATTCGTTTTAGTGTTGTAATGGAAGAACTCGCGGAAATTCACGAGTACGAGAAGTGTTGTGTGTTCTGAAGATTTTGGCATGCCTAAGTGGTTTTGCCACTTAAGTACAACACACAAGTAAGCTACATACGTACGTACAACATACAATTGCTTGATATTTTTAATATATAGCTAGCACTAAACATGAGCCTAAAGTGCCTACTTTGTCACAGAATACCCAAATTAACCTAACTAATTAAACAGTAGTGTTGTCTTCTTTTAACATATGTCAGATAATGAGATAGCACGATACGCGCGCAAACTGTCATTATGAACAAACCCCATTTTGTGTCGTAGACAATGGTTATTTTATGCTGTGTTGCCACACGAAAACTAAATTCGAGTGTTAGTTTAGTTCGCGGTTGATGTGGCACTCTGAATAGATAAGAATGTTATGTTCGTTTTATATCAAATACAAGTGTTAAGTTATACCGATCTAGTCCTCGTTTAACCGCGTGACTCTGAATAAGGCAGTAAGAGGCTAAATAAAATTCAGTTCCGGTTACGCTAAGATGTGGCTCTCATACAAACCGAATTGTTCCGCGCGCCGAAATAAAGGTATGGTAGCGGGCTTACTTAGGTAGGTACTTTCTTCTTTTTAAATCCGAATTTCAAGCGAGCGACGCCGCTGGCAAAAGCTAGTGGAGCGAATAGCGGTACAATACTTGGTACAACATCGGTACAACCTTCGATTCCGTCTACGGGTACAACACAATCCACAAAATTATCAACAATCTCACACTATGTGAGAAGGTGCTCCAAGAAGTATGTATCTACACGATAAGCTATTTAAAATTATTATGTCTGAGCTGGATATATTTACATAGAGGGCGCGAGTTCATAGACTGCTTGCGATCATTTAAACTCTCGGAACGAATAAAATTCCTCCATCATTTCCATACGAACTTGCATTCTGTTATTTGTAAGAGAACCCACAATAGTTGCTAATATTAAATCAAAGTAAACACACCTTACTAAAACATCAACAACGCTTTGTCGACAAGGGAAGTAAAGAAGACGAACAAATGCATTTAAAATTTGTATTAAAAAAATTAAACGAAAATCCCGACTGCGTAAAAAAACCTAACAAAAAAAAAGAAAAACAAGCTAGCAAAATGAAACCCCTCCATTGTAAGCCGCAGCAGTCGGGGATATGCAGGGTGTTGTAACGGCCAGTACATTAATTTTGCCAGCGCAATCGTTATGTTTTTCCGAGACAAAAAAGTAAATAATGTTTTTCTCTAAGTGTCTAGTTTTCGAGATATAAATTTTTTAAATTTATGTTTTCGTCAAGTGTAAGTTGACGCGTGCGGTGGGAGGGTGTTGGCGCGGGAACGGTCGGGGTCGAAAAACTCACGCCGCGCCCCGCGCCGCCCCGCGCCGCCCCGCGCCTCTCACTCCGCGCATTCGTCCCTTCTCGCTCACTCACCGCGCGCCTTTCATTCCCACGTTGGTGCGGAACATTAGATCCTTTTTACATTAAATAAATCAATTAGTTTGTATGAAAACTGTAACATTTTGTTTCAACGGAATTCAGAAAAAAGTTATTTGACTTTTTTGTTACTATTGATCCCAGTAATCATTTGCAAAATTTAATGTAGTGGCCGTTACAACACCCTATAAAGGTCTCACAGGTTTGAAAATTTTAATGTTTTTATTATGGACAATTTCAGGACGCGCGCCCGCCATTTGGAATTTTCACACGCGTACCTCAAAAGACGAAAAAAAGGAGAATCACTCTCGTATCTGTCTCTCTGTCCGTCTGTCAAAGCTTATTTTCTTTGAATCTACTTAACGAAAAAAAATTTACATAGGTATTCGTATTTATATGTATAGAGTTTGATCAGTGATCGATCACCCAATAACGCAGGGATAGCGTAAATAAACGAATTTTGATTTTGGGGGTCAATATTGGGGGACAAATTAGAAATTTAAGGAAAATGGCATGTGCATCATGTGACATATCAATGGAAAGTACTCGTTATAATAAATAAAAATATGTTTATAGCCTATGTCACTTCCACGAATCCAACGACACCTCATGTGATAAAATCCATCAAGGCGCTTAGACTACAGCGCGTGCAATAGAAATATACATACATACATATACATACATACCACGCACGCTGTATCCCGACAGTCAGGGTAAGCAGAGTAATCGGTGTTGTGCTGCAAGAACTCTGGAAAATTGCAACACAACATCGACCACCACGTTTAGCAAAGTATTCGGACAAGATAACTACGAGTATAAAGCAGCAAGTAAGGCACAAAGACCCACCTTCTGCACGACTCGTTGGAAGGACCATGCCAAGGTGAGAGGTGGCAAGCCTGTCGCCCTTAAGCACGGCATCTCGTCCTTATCACTTTTTACGCGATTAGACGCCTTTTACGACATGCACGGCGAGAAACGCAGTGGGGCTATTCTTTTTAAGTACCGTCCTCTTTTTTTTTTTATAGAAAGCGCGACATGCGGCATCGTTTCACTTGCGAGTAGGTGACTTACGATGCCCATGGACATTCTGTGATGCACGGGGATTGCGAATGCCATGCCGGCCTGACAGGAGCCTTTTCACGCCCCTTTTGAAAAACCCCAGGCTGTACTTGGGAGAAAATAGATGGGCAGGGAGTGCGTTCCACATTTTCCCGGTTCTGTGAATAAAAGACCTACAGAACCGGTTGGTGCGCATCCTCGGTAGGTCGATTGTATAGGGGTGCATCCCCTGCCCAGTACGCGTAGTGCGGAGGTGGTAACACAGTACACTCGATTATTAAAAAATAAACATTACCCTCCTTCTGAGGCAGTCGGGTAATGAGATGAGTGCAATACCGCTCCGCCTCCGCGCGCCGCAGCCCGCACGCCTCCGCGCGCCCGCGAACCGCGACCGCGAGCAAGTCCAGTCAATATTGACTGCAAAACCACAAACTGTATTGCATCGTATTTCAATATTGAATAAATAAATATTATGTAAAAATAAATATGACTGCTTTGCGGAGGTCTTCAAAAGCGTTTCAATATTTGTTATAAAACACAACTGCGTGTTCAACTTATCTTGTTGTAGGTTTAAGCCCGCTCGGATTGATACCACCGCACTGAATGAAGGTCGGTCGAATTTACTACGAAAAAAAAAGTGTTTTATTTCACTCTTTTTAGTAATATCACATAAAAAAAAATTACAGAAATCGGTTGTCGTGGTACCTACTTATAGAATTACTCGCCCATTTGACACACTTAACAGTCCATATCTTGAAAACTACTGAACCAATTTTGATGAAACTTGCACTGTTCCCTAAGTTAAAGTAAATGTAAGGCAATAAAAAATAATGGTGACAATAGTTTCGGATAAATGCGTGGACAAACATACATACATACAAACATACTTAAAATACATTACAACTACGAAATTTTGTATATTTGTTTTTTTTAGCTGCGATTGTAGGGAAAAATATTATCTATATTTCTATGAGGGTCTAGATAAATTTACTTTTTATTTGTTTGGACGCCCTAATAGATTAATTAACATATGTGAATATAATGCGGTTTCAATAATATTACATACGTATACCCCTTGTGACCTCAGCTCAGATCTAGCTGAATATTTTTCATGAATCAAAGCTGCATGAACGCGAGCAGGCGCTGCAGGCCCGAGGCCCCTCGGGCCGCGAGGCCGTGGGCGGTCGCCCAGGTCGCCCACACCTTGCGCCGCCTCTGCCTGAACAGGTGTTAATAGTAGACGCTTTGGACGTGGTGTTCATGACCATTAATTTAACTAAAACATTAACTAAAATGTTTAGTTAATATTGTTGCATACATACAACAGTTAGTTTTTTTTTTTTTTTTTTTTTATTGTTAGCTCGACATATGGCGCCGAGGCACCCATAAGGTGTCTAACGGCGCCCATGGACATTCGGTCGTATTCGGGGGTTGCGAATGCCATGCCGGCCTGACAGGTGCCCATTCACGCCCCTCTTGAAGGACCCGAGACTGTACTTGGGGGGAAATATATGAGCAGGGAGAGCGTTCCAGAGTTTACCGGTTCTGTACAGGAAAGATCTGCAGTAGTTATTGTATTTGTTTCCTGATTCAAGTATATTTAGTTTCATTTAAATATTTAATGTAATGTATGTATTTTGTTTTAGTTTAGGTAATTTTAATTTGATAGGTAGTTTTAGTTTCTATTTTAATTTAATTACAGTCTTTTATTTGCTTATTATAATAATTAATTTATTTAATGTAATTTATTTATATGTAATTCGGTATCGGTGGCTAAGTCGGAGGGGCCAAAGCACATGCTCCGACCAGCCAATATAACCTCCTAGAAGGTAGGTGCCATATCGGAGACTTCCCGTGATTGCTGGCTATACTTGACTAGAGGAGAACAGAACCGAGGCTGCGTGTTTGCATGTCCAAGCGTAGGTTACCTACCTATGGATGAATTTATGCAATAAACAATATAATGTGTTATGCAATAAAATCCTTTTCGACAGTAGATAGAGGTATGGCCTCTTTGGCCATACCTCAAGGTATGGCCTCAAAAGTGGAAAGACGAAAGAAGAGTCTTTTTAACAACAACCACTTCAAAACCATAAAAAATGTTATGTTTTTATTCAAAGCAAACCTTAAAATTCCTCTCTGGTGGTTCGCAAGTTACAAAATGTGGAGATGCTATCTGCGCGCGCACGAACCGAACCCAATATTCCGCCGGATACACTCCCTTTCTATCGCTGAACGAGCGCAGCGTCTGCTATTTTTTTTATACTATTTCTGCCTGTTGCGATAATATAAAAGGTGTTTTCTGTATCGTGTCCCCTTCACCTATGGTGGTGTGCGGAATTTGGTTTGGTCCGTCCTTCGGCTATTTTTCATGGTACTCCTACCTCCGCGGATATAGCCAGCATATAAAGGTTGTAATGGCTGTGGACTGGCGCAAGTCCGTCGCAATAGCCAAACATTTGTTGTAGGGAGGGGCGACTGCACTTCGCGGACATCTTGGCAACCTATTTTTGGTATCGAAATTTAAAGAATGAGTAGATCTATGTCCCTACGTTTTTATTTTATCTTAAAAACTCTTCAAATTTGTCTGGTAGTCGTCTGATCACGGCGGTAAAAACGGGTAATTTTTTTAGGTTTTTGGAAGGTCATATTTTTTTTTGGTAATTATTTTTTGGAAAAAAGTAAAACACAGGGACATGCCTATAGTAGATCTAGATTTTATAAAAAAAAACCATTGCTCTGGAGTCATTATCCAGGAAGGAAAAAGGGGAATACGTTTGTATGGAGAAAATGCAGCCCGCCTACGCTCTTAAAATTTTGGCGATACTTTTTATATCTGTATATTACACGTATAATATTTCAAATTTAGAAGGAATCTGCATAATACCGATTTTTTTTATTGGAATCTCGACATGTGGCGCCGAGCCACAAGACATAAAGTGTCTAACGACGCCCATGGACATTCAGAATATACCAAAAGTTACTTGATAAAACACCCTTGACTGAAAAGGGAGGTGCGATTGGCCAATGTACTAACATTGTGATTAACAATAACAATAATTTCAAAATTGTGTCGATCTCCTAAACTATATATGTCTTATGTCCTCTGCACCTCACGAGTTCGATTTACTATTGTGGAACTAACGCGAGCGAAGCCGCGGCGAGGCTAGTAAAGTATATTCCAGTATTGGATGAAAATAGTCCGGAATGCTCACTCATGCGCGGCGCAGGCGCGCACGACTCCAACTTATTACTTTTATATATGAATAAAATGTCGAAGGATGATTTAAGGGAAGCGGCAGAGTATAAAGGGAATGGGATGGGAGTAATGTGGTCCATTTAGAAATATCTCTAGGAAGTAGTCGGCTGAATGCAGGAAGGTAATACTTTCTTTTGAGTCAGTCCATTTCGCTTCCTAGGCTTTGTGAGGAATAATATCATTTTCTTCTGTGCTATTTATTACTCAATGGGTTTAATCAACTATTTATGCTTTCTATTTTACTAGCTGTGCCCGCGGCTCGACCGCTCGCTGTAAAAAAATTGGTCGTTTTAAGGGTTCCGTATCCGGTACGGGACCCTATTACTAAGCCTACGCAGTATGTCTGTCTGTATGTCCGTCCGTCCGTCTGTCTGTCCGACGAGGGCTGTATCTCTTGAACCGTAATATTATTTAATGTTATTTTATTATGGCCGATATAACAATAATTAATAAAAATAAGAAAAATTTAAAAATTCACGGGGATTCCCATAGAAGAAACCAAAAAGTGCATGCGCGTGGGCCATCTACCGAATAGAGTGTGAAGCATTTTAACTAATCATGACATTTAACTAATATGAAGCATTTCATAAAACACGTCATAGATTGCGTGAGTGGCGCTATCCATGACATGGCGATAAGGAACTCTCGGTGCGCGAGTTCGACTCGCACTTGGCCGGTTTTTTTTCGACTGCGTGCGTTTACTTCCGACCCCACTGCTCGGCTGAATAATGCCGTGAATGGTAAAAACATTATCATCAATACTTTGATCTCGGAGCGCATCGCTTCGAACGCCATGAAAAAATTTATTAGAAGATTAAACACAAAATTCCAGTTTCCCAAACAATCGCAAACACAGCAACAACGTTATTGACCAAACCATGAACAGGTGTTAGCAGGAGCTTTGGACGTGCGTGGTGTTCATGCAACAGTTAGTTAATATGGTTTTTGTTTCCTTATTCAAGTACCTATATCTATGTAGTTTAATTTAAATATTTATGTTATTTAATTTATATACGTTTTATAGGTAAATTAGTATCGTTTGTAACTTTATAGTTTAATGTGTTAATGCAATAAAGTCCTTTTCGACAGTAGATAGAGGTTTGTCCATCCATTCATTCCCAGTTCAATAAATTTTCATTCTTCTCTTATTGTGTCGTAATATTCTTGTTGCTAGCATTCATATTCTTCTTTGTCTAGACTTCTAGATATGTAAGTAGAGCCACCCACCTTGCTCTTATTCCCAATTATAGTGTTTCAACGAATAGTGTATTCGGCCATCCGCCGAATACAGAATATTCGTCATGAAGCTCGGCAAATAATTGCCGAATATTCGGCAATTATTCGGCTTGTTTTAAAATTTAAACAATAGAATTTTAAGTATCATACAAATAGACTTTTATATTTCAATTCGATAAAAATATATAATTTTATTTTTGCGATTGTATGTTGAAGCCTGACTGGTCGTTAAGTTGGACGAAAGTATTGCAGCGATCGCTCCCACCATCCCGCCTCCCAAGAACATTATGCTTCACCATAACGGTCTAGGACTATTCCGCACCACCGATACGTCGCCAGACAAGCCGCCTTGGGCGAGTCACCGCGGAGCCAGTTCCCCGCCTTGACGATTCACTTCGAACATATTCGACCCCGGGTACTATTTGTCACAGGGTCCAAGCCGCCACCGCCGACCCGAAGCGAGCCAACTCGCCGCGAAAAGTTCATAAATCAAACAATTGTGTAAATTGTTGGTTATTTCTCGGAGAGGGGCCGAAGTAGGTACCTGGATTGTGTGTGAGGGTTTTAGAAAAAAAATCGGATGTACCCTATTATGTGGTGTACGTACACATTTAGATAACGTTTGCTGTTGATATTCGTCTTACGAGATAATTGAGGATGCGAGGGAGGATGCAATGTTCACCGCAGTTTTGTGTTAGAACCTTTAAATATATATTTATGGTCTAAGTACGCGTCATTTGTTGTCATTGTAGATACTAGTAGATAGGTATGATATGGTTATTAACAATATGGTTCTTCTTCGGGAGATAATAATATGATCACAGGGATTGACTACATTTCCAAGTACTTAGTACTTATATAGGTACTAAACTGTTTATTTAGGATGGGTTTTAAGTATATTCTCGTAAGAAAGGACCATCCGTTTGGCCTGAAACATCGAGCCACATAGGAAAAGTACCGTGAATAAAGTGGTAGAATTTTGAACCAAATTTATTTAATATGTAACTGGTGAAGTTTTTACGAGTATTCGATTATTGTATTATTTTATTGGTATTAACGACACGACGATTTATTGTAGTCCTATACACTCGCGGCGCGCTTAGGCTTTTGTATCTTTAGTAATTTTAGTATCTATTAGTAGTATCGAGAGCTTTGGTTTAATACTTAGATATTTATAGTCTTATAGTACATATTTTTTTTAGTTAGCAAACATTTAGTGTATGTACTATTCAAAGAATTATTTTAAAGAGTTGACTGCTCTTAAAATGTGGTAGCAAAGTCGTGTGTCCTGTCAACTTCTCCGTTCAAACCAACATCGCAAGTCACAAATAAGTATTATTATTTATTGTTTATTTATCATCTCTTGATAGTACGCTGCGCTCAGATTTGTCATACATAATGTACATTGTAACATTCCGCCAATTCGATTATCACAGCGCGAAGAAGAACTGACAAGAAACTTCACTGGAATTTTTTTTCACTGGAAATTATAGTAACTTCTAAACTACACATGATAAGCCCATCGTGTTTGGGCTCGTTGGATTTGTCTTCGCAAGTACTCTAGTCATATGTTATTTCCAGGGTCCTGATGATGGAGCCGGAAGGAAGCCATAGGAACTCCTAAACTAGACATGATAAATCCACCATATTTGGGCTCGTTGGATAAAGGAATATATCCAGGCTGGGCCATGGCACTTAAATAATTTCACACAAAAACACTTAAATAAATCATCTACAGCTGAGGAATCAACATTAAATTCCATTAAGTAAGTCCGTAAAGTAACAAATAAAATTACCCATACTACCGCTCACAAGAGAATCATTATTTACAGCATAAACATGAATACTTACCGCTCTGCCTAATTAAATTATCTGCATCTGGTTTAATAGTGAAATCGTTAATTTTGATAAGATATCAGTTCAATAACAATTTATTTTCTCTAAATTGTTGTTAAACAATTCGCATCGCTAAAAAGTAATTCGCTACGACGGCGGCGCGGCGGGGCGCGGGGGAGCGGCGCCGAAGACGACGACATCGACGTCAACATTCGTAGTAGGCTAACGGAGGAAGTTAGTAAAGAGAAGTTGCAGCATCCCATCTAATTTCTAGTAAAACAGTCAGTGCGGGGAGTAGCGGGAGGCACAACTTTTTTCCACTAATCACACTAAAACTATCTGGTTCTCTAGAGAGCACGTTTAGTGTGATGCTATAAAAATATATGGTCTTTTGTAAGATCTACTGCGTCCAATGTAAACTTTAAAACGTACATACATACATATCACACACGCTGAATCCCGACAATCGGGGTAAGCAGAGTAATCGGTGTTGGGCTGCAAGAACTCTGGTTAATTACAGCACAACACCGACCACCACGTTTCGCAAAATATTCGAACAAGATTCAATCGATCAAGCAGCAAATAAGGCACGAAGACCCTTACCTGCTGCAAGACTCGGTGGAAGTACCGTGCCAAGGTGAGAGGTGGCAAGCCTGTCGCCCTTTAGCACGGCATCTTGTCCTTATCTCTTAGTCGCCTTTTACGACATGCACGGGGAGAGATGCAGTGGGGCTATTCTTTTAAAGTACCGGCCCCACACGGTACGATGGTGAAACCACCCAGTTGGTGAAAACACGTACCCTGTCTACTTAGACTAACTCCTCTACTATTTTTTTCCGTGGTATAGTCGAACAGCACAGCCACACATGTTAAGGCCGGCTCCAGATGGGCCGGTATTGTTTTTAGAACGTACAGTGCAACCATTGCTCAAAAGCGTCAACCCCTAGCCCCTATCCAAAAATACTGTTTTTACTCGTTATTTCTTTATTTCAAAAACTTCACTCTAACAATTCGGTCCGATTTACGTATGGTGAAGCAGCAGGTGTAGGTTAGGTAAAGTTTTCATTAAAAACTCATTTATGCACGTCGGCCGTATTGGAACTTGCGAAACCGCGCCGACCAGCTACCGCTATATAAATAGTTTAGGAGTCAATTTATAGCAAAACAATTAAGCTAACATCACAGAACAGCGATCGACGACCGTCATCCCTCAGCCGGTAGCCCGCGTCACCCCTAGACCGGGTGACACGGTTTCTTGCTATGTGGCTAAAATGTGCCCCCTGAATATTTTTTATATAATATGAAAGAGAGCTCTCATGTAATTATGCATATTTTCTTTAAAAAAAATTATTATATTATAAGTTAATAAATCTAAATAAATAATCTAAATTAGTAAATCGTCGTCGTTTCTGGAATGTTTTTGAAGCAATATGGTATTTCTATGGTGCATTTTCATAGTGACTGGAAGAAGTAGATATTATTTTTTTTTTTAGTTGGACCATAAATACTTCTGACCTGTGGCTACACTCAATAATTGGTGGTGCTACGGATAGACGTCCGGTCGGAAAGTGAAGCACACCCGGGCGCGGTTGTAACTTAGACGGGTTATTTTATTAGGTGGAGTGGAAAACTGTCGCTTACCTTATCTTAGTGGGTGGTAGGGTTGGTAATTATTGGTAGCACCGCTACGTGTCGATTGCGAAGCGGCTATGAAAATATTTCGTATTTTTATATATTTTATTAAATATTTCATAACCAAAGGGAAGCACTGACATGACACCTAGTTCACTAAGGTACTATGGATGGGCTACTACATCAAGAGTGTAGTAGGTGATGTAATGTAGCCAACCTTGTCAGATTCCATAAAAACATTTTAATTTGTTCTGTTCTGTTTTGTTCCGTATACATATGTATCTTATGTTTAAATATGTAATCATTTATGTGCTGGCACTTTGGCCGGGCGGATTGAACCGGTTCAGGCAGATCACGGCAGACTTTTGGGAAACTTTTCTTACATATTGTGAAATTCATTTAGCACTATAAGGAATAACCTTTATCAGTTAGGAATTACCAAGTTGAATGTACATATAAAATAACCAATCTAAATCCGTTCAGTTGTTCTCGAGTTAGATAGATATTAGAAATACTCTATTGCTCCTAAAAACATTTTACAGAAACAAACAAGCACCATACTCGTATTGTATAATTGATATGAGGCGTAAATATACTTTGTGTTTTCCGTCCAGTTCAGTGTAGCCGTCACGACCAGTGGAAGGCCGAGCTGAGTTCACGTAAATGAAATATGTATACCTACTCTCTCAAAGAAAGTAACCCCAATCACATCATATAGGTATCATTATTGGCTGAAACATGGACGGACGGACGGAGAGACAGATACCTGAACGATTTTCTCATTTTTAGTGTTCCGTACCTCAAACGAGGAAATAAACGGAACCCTTATAGGATCACTTTGTTGTCCGTCTGTCTGTCTGTCTGTCAAGACCTTTTTTCTCAGGAACGGGTAGAGAGGTATCAAGGTGAAATTAACATCAAATAATATAAGGTCTACGTTTCCTCGGAGGTGTAAAAAATTTAAGCTAGTTTAGTCAACGCAATCCCTAGATACGGCCATTGAAGTCACATATTTTGCTACTGGCAAATCAAATCAAAACATATAGAGTACTTCCCGTTGACTAAGCTAGCATAATGAAATTTGGCAAAAAGCAAGTTCTCACAGCACAAGTAAAGGATAAATCCTAAAATAGAAAATTTGGAGTTGTCATATAAAAAAAAAAAATTTTTTATATTTCAACTACAAGAGTGCCTAACAGTCAAACCATTGCTGTATATATGTAGTTTTTATTTAGAAAGGCGTTTCGTGATTTTCCAAAACACAATAATTTTTGTATACATACATAATACAAATATATTGTGAGATGGTACGGAACCCTCGGTGCTCGAGTCTAACTCGCACTTGGCGGCTTTTTTATTAACTGGCACACTTTTTCATTTACGAAAATTTCACGGCACACCACATTTATATTCATAAAGAAAGCATATAAAATTTAGAAACTAAAGACGAAGAAATTGGCGACTTCGTACTTACGTAATGTAGCGTACTTACTTACGTATTAAAAGTATTTATCAGTGAAAACTCTCATTTTAACTGAGGATGTCAAAATGCCCTTCGAACTCCCTTCTCTGCGAACTCTCATTTAATTTCTTGAGGTGTTCAAACAAATCAGTCAGAAAATGTCATTGTGGAAAATCTATCTATATAGATAGACGAAAAATTATGCTTGCTCTTTTCTTCCGCGGTTTTCATACACAGTTTGAATGAGTTACTTAGAATTCGCGGCACACCTGCATGTCACTCGCGGCACACCAGTATGCCCCGGCACACCGGTTGAAACCCCCTGCTTTAGGTATCGAACTAAATTCATTGATAGGAGCATTATGCAACGAAATATCGTTACATTGTTGAAAAAAAATTATATAGATTATACAGCTTAGTTACATATTGATACAAGTATTTTAGTGACTACAAAGACTTATACTTATTTATATACGACTAAGTGTGTGTAAAGAGCCTTTTTCAAACTTTAATACCTACGTAATTTGTATCAACTTAATATGTTCGTACATTAAACATAATACAATGTACTCGTAGTATAATTTTCAAAAAATAAAATATATAAAATATTAAGATACCTACTATAATTTTACATGGAATGCGAACCATGGAGCAACTCATGTTCAAGAAATTCACTTATCAAACTCGGAAAGAAAAATAAAGTGGTTCACGCCAATGGGCACTGAACGCGCGACCTTCCGGTTAATAAGCAAGGCCGTTACCACTTATCCACGAGCTACTCATAATAACATTGCAACCCGAACCTCATAAATTAAACTTGGGCTCATGCAAAAAATAAAGCCCCTGTTGTGCGTGCGACTCGCTGGATACAGCTCGCACCCCAGGGGGTGTCGCGCTCAGTAGTACTGGGGTCCAGTTGACTTGCTTTAAGATGTCCTCGCGTCGAGTTGTACTTCGCGGTGAAGAGTCCCCAAAGTAAATTGGGCCAAATTTGAAAGGACCGCATGGCGACTCGGCGGGAGTCAGTCGGCGGGGTCGAAACGACCGCGGGGAAAGGGCCCATTCCGTCACCATAATGTTCTTGCCGCCTCCATTTTTACCTAATAACATTTAAGAAAATAATTATGCATGCATGAGTAGATTTTTTGTCATAAAATGAACAAGTGTTCTTTCTTATGTTTCTTATGTTCAAGTGTTCTTATGTATTCGGCCGAATAGTAAAAATCGGCCAAGTGCGAGTCGAACTCGCGCACCCAGGGGTCCGTATCGCCATGTCATGGCTAGCGCCACTCACGCTATCTAGATGGCGTCTTATGAAATGCTTCATATTAGTTAAATGTCATGATTAGTTAAAATGCTTCATAATCTATTAGGTAGATGGCGCGCGCGCATACAATTTTTGGTTTCTTCTATGGGAAACCCCGTGAATTTTTTATTTTTTCTTGTTTATATTATTGGTTGTTATATCGGCCACAATAAATAACACATATTCTGTGAAAATTTCAACGGGCTACTTAATACGGTTCAAGGATACAGCCCTCGGACAGACAGACGGACGGACAGACAGACGGACGGAAGGACATAATGACAGATGGCATAGGCTTAGTAATAGGGTCCCGTACCGGATACGGAACCCTAAAAAAGTATCCGATAAGGCCGAATACCGCATACCGCCACCAAGGTGGCGGCGACTTGGTGGCAGCTCCCGGTGGTCCGTCTTGCAATTTGCGACCGGCCACCACGCACGCACCGACCGGAGCCAATTTAGTGTCTATCAGACTCTCTCTCGCGCAAGCGCAATTGCTTCCTATTTATTTATGCTAATAGGCGCGCGCCTGTTGACGCTTCTTCTCGTTTTACAACGTCGAAATTTGTTACCCAGGAAACTATTAGAAGGATATTTAAGTAGGTAATCCTAGAAAATAACATGATTTAAACTTTATGTTAATATATTAAGCTCGGTATTAGATAGGTACCTTATTCATTTCATTACATACTTGAATGAAAATCTGTGTATCTAGTGAAAATGGATATTATCTACACTACAAGTACTTTCCCCGGCGAAAAGGGGAGGGTGGGTTTAATGTCTTTGGATACAGACAAATGCAACTCTCTCTTGTGTTCTCTCTCTATCTCTCTCTCTTCACTGAAGTCACGAATTGTGTGTGAAGTACAGAATGTGAAATTCAATTAAACTTGTACCTACCTAAATTATGAAATTATAGTATGTAATTTATTTTCACATTTTCCAAGAGACAGATAAATACAGGTTTTTACATTCATTTTACAATTATAAATACCTACCTTATAGTTCTTCTACCTAAAAAGAAAGAAGTTACTGATCCCAATGATATTAGACCTATAGCCCTTACGAACACAATTTCGAAAATATTCTTCTCCATTGTACAGGCCAGCAGACTACTCAAACACTTGTGTACCAACGACTACTTACCGAAGAAGTACCAGAAAGGATTTCTCCCAAGAGTTGCAGGGTCCCTCGAACATAATTCTTTGCTGACTGAATGTCTTAGAGATGCAAGGAAGAATGAGAGACAATAAATTAACAGCCACGTGGTTAGACTTTGAAAATGCCTTCGGTTCGGTGCGCCATGAGTTACTATTAAAGGCGCTAAAGTGGTATAATGTGCCACCTCTGATCTATAATATAATAGCCTCCTACTACAAAAACACTTTACTTTGTAATACAAGTAAAAGGCGAAACGGAGAAGACACCGGAAATTCGTTACGGCATAGGACTTTTCCAGGGTTGCTGCCTCTCCCCTGTCACATTTAACATTGTTATCAACATTCTAATTGATACGCTTGTCGTAAAAGAAAACAAATGGGGATACAGGTTCAAATATGGAGACACATATATGGCGGCCATTCTGGCATTTGCGGATGATATTACGCTGTTAACCCGCAATCGAAAACAAAATCAGACGCTTCTTAAGGTGGTAGATGACTATTGTGAATGGACCAAAGGGATGAAGATAAAACCAGCGAAGTGCTACTGTTTGAGCTTAACCAGGAAAGGTTCAAAGTTTACCTCGAGCAATCCAGGTCTGACAGTAGCCGGAAAACCAATCGCAACCGTGGCTGATGAAGCCCCTTTTAAATTCTTTGGCAAAAGGATCACCAACAGAGGAAAGGAGCATCCTACTGATGATATTGTCCAACTTTTCGAAGAGAGCCTCCGCCAAACTGACAATCTTCCCCTCCTGGGTACACAAAAGGCATAGATTGGAGCCAATAAGCTGCCCAAAGATAGGACTAAACCTTCTTCAATTTTGGGAGCAGCAAAGGTTTGGGAATTGTTGATGCACACACATGAGAAGCATTACCAAATGCCTTCGGAAATCTGTACCACAGCATTAAGACCGGATATACTCATATTCTCAAAAGCGACAAAGCATGTAGTACTTGTTGAACTTACAGTTCCATGGGAAAGCAATATACCGAAGGACCACGAGAAGAAAGTAATATACAGAAGGGCTTTGCTTCCTCTTTCGATGCAATTTATGCACCAATTACCTACCTACATTAATGCACGCGCCCTTCCCCGTCTGTCTACTCACGCACGAGTTTAGGTTAGGGCGAGGCAACAACGACGGCGCCATAACACCTCATCGTCATAAAATAAACTGCCGCCCGAGTTGTAGAGGCACACTTACGGTGCATTCTGTTTTCGACGAAAAGCAATGTCAACCAGTGGTGCAAAAAATTATATCAGCCGCCGCCGCCGTCGCCGCGCCGGCCGTTCCGTAATGACTTTTGGCCATTGAACTAATAAAACAACTTTATATAGGTAGTTTTATTATGTCAATGCTTTTGGCAATCCGTTTTTACATGACCTCTGACGTCACTCACTCCAACCGACACCAATGAGCTTCAGCATTGTTTGCACTCCTTTATTCGCTGTCACTTTTCTAGAGGGAACGAAAATGGATCTTAAAAAGGTGCTATCTAATATTATTGTTTTATTCTGATAATGACCCAATTTTATGATTGATTCAATTTATTTTCAATACATTTCACCTATAACTCTCCAAATAGGTATACGTACACTGCGCGCGCACTGCTACAGCCATGAGAATGGGACAGGAAGTGTCCGACATAAAACATCATCCCACGCTTCAATACGCAATATTACTCTGATGTTACTGCGCGTGCGCATACAGGACCTTTCTCTACATAAAGTCGTCTACACTTGAGATTGAGTGGGGTAATTCTATTATCTTACGTAAAATTAGAAAATAAATGTGTATGTGGGTACCTACATGGGGAAATGTTAGCAAAGGAAGTACCTACTTCTATCCTGCTTTCGTTCTTAGATATAGTTTATCTACGCCTACCTACGAATAATGAAAACTTTATTTAACAATATTTTATATTATACACGCTATTAATAGATAAACAATTTGAAGAAATTATAATATGTACCTGTGACGTATGACGCCATAAATTGGCCAACTTCTTGTCGAACTTATCCCAGCTAGAAACATACCAGCTAGGAGCATATACCTACTCGAAAACGAGTCCAGTTATTCTGAAAACATTAAGTATTCATTCATAATTTTCATAAAGCAAAACGTATTATAAAACCCCATTGTACCCTACCCCCCAGCTAGCAGCCGACACAATGGTCAATCGAGCGCGGATCGCTTTCTCCAACAAATTGTCGAAGTGCGGGTAACTAGAACACACCCACTCCTGGGCATTCTGGAGCGCATTCGCCGTCCGTCGCGCCGTGCCAGCCGCACCACGCCGCCTCCGCCGCTGCCGCCATGTTAAATGTAAATCTAATGATAAAAGATGGTCATTATTAAGACCAACTGGTTGCGTTGTGTGCGCAATGCTGGACGACGACGACGACGTTGAATTAGGTGACACGGTAGTAGCGTCGATATTTGTACGTGTATCTGCACCAATGTTGAAGGCGATCATTCGAAAGCCGGCCGGCATTCAAACAGAATTTCATTAGGCTGAGTCATCCCCGTATCTACAATTGGATTTCTGCTTCAATATACGCTTCAAAGATCATTCATGAATGACCAGTTAAAACATTTCCGTAAGGTGACCAACCGTCTCGGACTCTGCGGGACCGTCCCGCAATAGCAGTTGTAATCCCGCATCGCAATAACTAATCAAATAGTCCCGCAGAACGTCTAATGCGTACCGCATGTCACGCATTTTCCATATTTCCAAGTCATTCAAAAAATAGCCTAACCATCGTCCAGTACCATGTCAGTACCTTCTTTGTTTGCCAGGGACGAACGCACCTACTGAACTAGTATTTTCGTTGATGAATGTCTTATGGACATCGGAAAATCGTCATTTAAAGTTGAATCGTTACGTGCAATGCTTGTTGTAAAATTTTATATGGGTAGTTGTAAAAACTTTTATGATATTCTTAACCGAAATTGAAGAAATATGTTTTTAAAAATAAATGATAACTTCAGCAAGTGCTCCGACACACCCCCAGTCCTTCACACTCACACCCCCTATCCCCAAGAATGTCCCGCATTGACTTTTATAAAGTGGCCGTCTTAAATTTCCGTTAGTACTATGTAGGTACTTTTCTCTAGGCATCCTGTGGGTCTGTCTTAAGTCTCAAAAGTAATTCCACATAGCTCCAATCGACATTTAGTCCACAGATTTGCTAAAGCTATTTCCGTAAAGATTTAAGAGCGCGGAGCACCTGATGGATGACATAAGGACTGTCTCCAGACAGACGCACACTTTCCATCGGCTGAGATGCGAGGGAGGACCGGTCGTCTGCACTTGTCCGCCAACACCTTAGGCTCATAATCAGTGCGAATAACTCCCAGAGATACCTGACGTCTAACATCGTACTCGCCCACACCTGATGTCGGACGGACATTCAGCGTCATACACCCACGACGATCGCCCCGTGCGTCGTCGTCGTCGCAAAACCATGCTGATAGTGCTGTCTTCACATCCTTGAATCTAGTTTTTGTTATTATTGTTCATTTCAGGTGGATGGCTAGCGATCAGATAGGTCTTTCCAAGAACGTTACCTCTTCTAACGTTCTTGGGTCTTCCAATTCCTGACAGACAGAACATGTTTACGTACTATTGTGTTCAAAATTCGCGAAGGACCTTTATAGCTGATGTTAATTTATTATTGACTCTTTGCGACATGTTGGTTTGGCCTTGGCTTGGCGTTGTCATAGTATGTATATGTATAGTATGTAGGTATTATTGTTTATGTTGGAATAAATACATTTTGAATTTGAATTTGTATGTCACTCCGCCTCCGAACCGACAGTGTCATCCTATTATAAATTTGTCTATACCTACTTTATTATACTCATTTTCATTTCTTGAGTCTTGAGTCTCAAATCTCAATAGCCTCCCTAGCCTCTCCCTACTAAATTAATAATATGTGACCCTACTATGTGCGTTTGTCGTTTGTCTACCCACCGCAGCTGCCGTCACCGAAAACACGAGTTTTTCACGGACCGAGTTCAAAATGACGTGACGGCGATCCTATGAGCGATGATCGTAGACGGAAGGCGATGATCTCGGCGACGACGACGACGCGACGGCGCGCGGCAAGAAGGCGGTTTAGTCGAGGAGGATCAGGTTCCATCAGACCAAAATGTACATATTACATATTGACACGATGCGAATTTCCCGCCGTGTTTGCTAAGTTAACTAGTAAAATATTCTATTATAAACTACACTCGTCGAATCATCAAATACGCTTGATTAGATTGCCGCGCAAATCGCGCGGAAGATCGGGCCGCTATAACAACGTGTCTTTGCCTACTTCGGCAGCCAATCACAGCAAACGGGTCCTCACATAGCCATCATAGTTCTCACGGCGAATAAGGCAACGACACACACAGGATTTCTTTTGCTTTGCTGAGATCGGGGTGTCAACCTAGTCGACCTTCGAGTCGTCTTTAGAGTTATCAACCTAATTGAAAGGACTTTTGATTGTTTGGATTGACACGTTAGAATAGGATGCTATTCCCTAAGATACAAACATTCTTTTCTAATGTAAACTTGGGAAAATTCAACATATCTGACATTTTCTGTAACTAAATATTAATAAATATTAATTCTTTTTCAATGAAATCGTTATTGACGGCTATAAAGTTCACTAAGAACAATAAAACTTAGAATAGGCGGTCAACTTAGTCGATCTACGAGCACCCGTTCTACTCGTGCCCGCGACTGTGTCGGTCGACGGCCTTAGGAGTTCAAACTGCGCAGTACGAATTGCTGACCGAATCACTTTCGTTTCTGCGGTCGCCGAGTTTGCAGCGAACCTGAACTGCTAAAAAAATAAGAAACCTCCCACACAAGGTACGCCTGTTAGGTAGCACATCCCTAAGTTGCGCTTGGTTAATAAGAATGTAATTCAGATCCTCCTTGTTTTGTAGTAATGTTTGTGTCTACGGCTAATTTTTCTACGAATTGCTGACTCAATGTGCACGTTTTTCTGCTATCTAACTGCTTGTAATTTCAGCTTGCACTCCACTACTAGGCTGTACTTGCCGTGCATAATGTTCTTGTGTTCCCCACATACTAAGAAATGGTAGAAATTAGTTATTTGTACCTTGTGGCAGGGCCGTCGCCATTAGTGAAAACTGCATGTATTTTTGGCGCGGCCATATTGTGACTTTGAAAAGAAAAGAACACATTCTATTGAGAAATTGAGAATTGCTACCAATAATTTTTAATGTGTATGTTCATGAGAGCGGAGGTAGTAGCCGGGCCACTAAGCCATATAGGTGAACCTGAAAAGCCGAACTCTCACTAACATTTTAATTCTACTGAATGGAAAGTAAAGAAAAAAAACAAGTAATACTTTCAGGTATAAAATTTATTTCCAAAAGACAATATTCTCAAGGTCACCTTACTCACTTTATTCTTTCTTTTTTTTTATAATGAATAAATTTACCTATTCTCTGTAATGGTTGTGTTTGAAAATTGCTTGATGTGAAAGGCGTGCGTGCCGGGCCCTGAGCATGTAGGAGGGCCGCGACGCACTATATTTGCCGATGCTATCTACTGCTACTGTGTCTTAGTTATTGTGTTTTATTTCGCTATTTGATGCTAAATTAAATTATGCTTACTGCTTATGATGTGAATATTGGTGCTTGTGTATTGCGCTCTAACGCTTAAACTACCTCGCTTTACGTGTTTAAATGTATAATATCACCCTGCTAATGCTGGTCTTGTAACCAACATTGCAGTGGGAGCTTGGTCGGGGCTGACGAGCTTGGCTGAGCAAGCCTGATCGGAAAGTGTGAGCTTGGCTTGAGCGAGCAAGTCACGCTAACCCTCACTCCCGCCGCCTCGCTGAAGGCTTGGGGCCGATTCGAGCCGATCCCGCAATGCTGACTATGCGGCTACCCTCCTGATCGCTCTCGCCCGAGTCTGGCCTACCTGACCCCTGACCGATGTCTACTCCGAGTGCGACTGGCGGCCGAGCCACTCTCACGGCCTAAATGCGACCACTCCCTGCTAACCTACGCTCTCTCCGGGACTTCTAGTTTTCTTCCTCCTCCCCCTACTCGCTTCTCGCGTCCGGAGCTACGACTACCCATAAGATAAGTAAATTATGTAACTGCGATGTAAGAATCTCGGATCAAGACTAATTCTACTGAGCTATTGCAGTACTGTACAATGTTGTAATCCGCTTCACGGATAAATATAATCTACTGAACTATTGTAGTACTGTACAATGTTGTAATCCGCTTCACGGATAAATATAATCTACTGAACTATTGTAGTACTGTACAATGTTGAATCCGCTTCACGGATAAATATAATCTACTGAACTATTGTAGTACTGTACAATGTTGAATCCGCTTCACGGATAAATATAATCTACTGAACTATTGTAGTACTGTACAATGTTGAATCCGCTTCACGGATAAATATAATCTACTGAACTATTGTAGTACTGTACAATGTTGTAATCCGCTTCACGGATAAATATAATCTACTGAACTATTGTAGTACTGTACAATGTTGTAATCCGCTTCACGGATAAATATAATCTACTGAACTATTGTAGTACTGTACAATGTTGAATCCGCTTCACGGATAAATATAATCTACTGAACTATTGTAGTACTGTACAATGTTGAATCCGCTTCACGGATAAATATAATCTACTGAACTATTGTAGTACTGTACAATGTTGAATCCGCTTCACGGATAAATATAATCTACTGAACTATTGTAGTACTGTACAATGTTGTAATCCGCTTCACGGATAAATATAATCTACTGAACTATTGTAGTACTGTACAATGTTGTAATCCGCTTCACGGATAAATATAATCTACTGAACTATTGTAGTACTGTACAATGTTGAATCCGCTTCACGGATAAATATAATCTACTGAACTATTGTAGTACTGTACAATGTTGAATCCGCTTCACGGATAAATATAATCTACTGAACTATTGTAGTACTGTACAATGTTGAATCCGCTTCACGGATAAATATAATCTACTGAACTATTGTAGTACTGTACAATGTTGAATCCGCTTCACGGATAAATATAATCTACTGAACTATTGTAGTACTGTACAATGTTGTAATCCGCTTCACGGATAAATATAATCTACTGAACTATTGTAGTACTGTACAATGTTGTAATCCGCTTCACGGATAAATATAATCTACTGAACTATTGTAGTACTGTACAATGTTGAATCCGCTTCACGGATAAATATAATCTACTGAACTATTGTAGTACTGTACAATGTTGAATCCGCTTCACGGATAAATATAATCTACTGAACTATTGTAGTACTGTACAATGTTGAATCCGCTTCACGGATAAATATAATCTACTGAACTATTGTAGTACTGTACAATGTTGTAATCCGCTTCACGGATAAATATAATCTACTGAACTATTGTAGTACTGTACAATGTTGTAATCCGCTTCACGGATAAATATAATCTACTGAACTATTGTAGTACTGTACAATGTTGAATCCGCTTCACGGATAAATATAATCTACTGAACTATTGTAGTACTGTACAATGTTGAATCCGCTTCACGGATAAATATAATCTACTGAACTATTGCAGTACTGTACAATGTTGTAATCCGCTTCACGGATAAATATAATCTACTGAACTATTGTAGTACTGTACAATGTTGAATCCGCTTCACGGATAAATATAATCTACTGAACTATTGTAGTACTGTACAATGTTGAATCCGCTTCACGGATAAATATAATCTACTGAACTATTGTAGTACTGTACAATGTTGTAATCCGCTTCACGGATAAATATAATCTACTGAACTATTGTAGTACTGTACAATGTTGAATCCGCTTCACGGATAAATATAATCTACTGAACTATTGTAGTACTGTACAATGTTGAATCCGCTTCACGGATAAATATAATCTACTGAACTATTGCAGTACTGTACAATGTTGTAATCCGCTTCACGGATAAATATAATCTACTGAACTATTGTAGTACTGTACAATGTTGAATCCGCTTCACGGATAAATATAATCTACTGAACTATTGTAGTACTGTACAATGTTGAATCCGCTTCACGGATAAATATAATCTACTGAACTATTGTAGTACTGTACAATGTTGAATCCGCTTCACGGATAAATATAATCTACTGAACTATTGTAGTACTGTACAATGTTGAATCCGCTTCACGGATAAATATAATCTACTGAACTATTGTAGTACTGTACAATGTTGAATCCGCTTCACGGATAAATATAATCTACTGAACTATTGCAGTACTGTACAATGTTGTAATCCGCTTCACGGATAATTATAATCTACTGAACTATTGTAGTACTGTACAATGTTGAATCCGCTTCACGGATAAATATAATCTACTGAACTATTGTAGTACTGTACAATGTTGAATCCGCTTCACGGATAAATATAATCTACTGAACTATTGTAGTACTGTACAATGTTGAATCCGCTTCACGGATAAATATAATCTACTGAACTATTGTAGTACTGTACAATGTTGAATCCGCTTCACGGATAAATATAATCTACTGAACTATTGTAGTACTGTACAATGTTGAATCCGCTTCACGGATAAATATAATCTACTGAACTATTGTAGTACTGTACGATGTTGAATCCGCTTCACGGATAAATATAATCTACTGAACTATTGTAGTACTGTACAATGTTGAATCCGCTTCACGGATAAATATAATCTACTGAACTATTGTAGTACTGTACAATGTTGAATCCGCTTCACGGATAAATATAATCTACTGAACTATTGTAGTACTGTACAATGTTGAATCCGCTTCACGGATAAATATAATCTACTGAACTATTGTAGACTGTACAATGTTGTAATCCGCTTCACGGATAAATATAATCTACTGAACTATTGTAGTACTGTACAATGTTGAATCCGCTTCACGGATAAATATAATCTACTGAACTATTGTAGTACTGTACAATGTTGAATCCGCTTCACGGATAAATATAATCTACTGAACTATTGTAGTACTGTACAATGTTGAATCCGCTTCACGGATAAATATAATCTACTGAACTATTGTAGACTGTACAATGTTGTAATCCGCTTCACGGATAAATATAATCTACTGAACTATTGTAGTACTGTACAATGTTGAATCCGCTTCACGGATAAATATAATCTACTGAACTATTGTAGTACTGTACAATGTTGAATCCGCTTCACGGATAAATATAATCTACTGAACTATTGTAGTACTGTACAATGTTGAATCCGCTTCACGGATAAATATAATCTACTGAACTATTGTAGTACTGTACAATGTTGAATCCGCTTCACGGATAAATATAATCTACTGAACTATTGTAGTACTGTACAATGTTGAATCCGCTTCACGGATAAATATAATCTACTGAACTATTGTAGTACTGTACAATGTTGAATCCGCTTCACGGATAAATATAATCTACTGAACTATTGTAGTACTGTACAATGTTGAATCCGCTTCACGGATAAATATAATCTACTGAACTATTGTAGACTGTACAATGTTGAATCCGCTTCACGGATAAATATAATCTACTGAACTATTGTAGTACTGTACAATGTTGAATCCGCTTCACGGATAAATATAATCTACTGAACTATTGTAGTACTGTACGATGTTGAATCCGCTTCACGGATAAATATAATCTACTGAACTATTGTAGTACTGTACAATGTTGAATCCGCTTCACGGATAAATATAATCTACTGAACTATTGTAGTACTGTACGATGTTGAATCCGCTTCACGGATAAATATAATCTACTGAACTATTGTAGTACTGTACAATGTTGAATCCGCTTCACGGATAAATATAATCTACTGAACTATTGTAGTACTGTACAATGTTGAATCCGCTTCACGGATAAATATAATCTACTGAACTATTGTAGTACTGTACAATGTTGTAATCCGCTTCACGGATAAATATAATCTACTGAACTATTGTAGTACTGTACAATGTTGTAATCCGCTTCACGGATAAATATAATCTACTGAACTATTGTAGTACTGTACAATGTTGAATCCGCTTCACGGATAAATATAATCTACTGAACTATTGTAGTACTGTACAATGTTGAATCCGCTTCACGGATAAATATAATCTACTGAACTATTGTAGTACTGTACAATGTTGAATCCGCTTCACGGATAAATATAATCTACTGAACTATTGTAGTACTGTACAATGTTGTAATCCGCTTCACGGATAAATATAATCTACTGAACTATTGTAGTACTGTACAATGTTGTAATCCGCTTCACGGATAAATATAATCTACTGAACTATTGTAGTACTGTACAATGTTGAATCCGCTTCACGGATAAATATAATCTACTGAACTATTGTAGTACTGTACAATGTTGAATCCGCTTCACGGATAAATATAATCTACTGAACTATTGCAGTACTGTACAATGTTGTAATCCGCTTCACGGATAAATATAATCTACTGAACTATTGTAGTACTGTACAATGTTGAATCCGCTTCACGGATAAATATAATCTACTGAACTATTGTAGTACTGTACAATGTTGAATCCGCTTCACGGATAAATATAATCTACTGAACTATTGTAGTACTGTACAATGTTGTAATCCGCTTCACGGATAAATATAATCTACTGAACTATTGTAGTACTGTACAATGTTGAATCCGCTTCACGGATAAATATAATCTACTGAACTATTGTAGTACTGTACAATGTTGAATCCGCTTCACGGATAAATATAATCTACTGAACTATTGCAGTACTGTACAATGTTGTAATCCGCTTCACGGATAAATATAATCTACTGAACTATTGTAGTACTGTACAATGTTGAATCCGCTTCACGGATAAATATAATCTACTGAACTATTGTAGTACTGTACAATGTTGAATCCGCTTCACGGATAAATATAATCTACTGAACTATTGTAGTACTGTACAATGTTGAATCCGCTTCACGGATAAATATAATCTACTGAACTATTGTAGTACTGTACAATGTTGAATCCGCTTCACGGATAAATATAATCTACTGAACTATTGTAGTACTGTACAATGTTGAATCCGCTTCACGGATAAATATAATCTACTGAACTATTGCAGTACTGTACAATGTTGTAATCCGCTTCACGGATAATTATAATCTACTGAACTATTGTAGTACTGTACAATGTTGAATCCGCTTCACGGATAAATATAATCTACTGAACTATTGTAGTACTGTACAATGTTGAATCCGCTTCACGGATAAATATAATCTACTAAACTATTGTAGTACTGTACAATGTTGAATCCGCTTCACGGATAAATATAATCTACTGAACTATTGTAGTACTGTACAATGTTGAATCCGCTTCACGGATAAATATAATCTACTGAACTATTGTAGTACTGTACAATGTTGAATCCGCTTCACGGATAAATATAATCTACTGAACTATTGTAGTACTGTACGATGTTGAATCCGCTTCACGGATAAATATAATCTACTGAACTATTGTAGTGCTGTACAATGTTGAATCCGCTTCACGGATAAATATAATCTACTGAACTATTGTAGTACTGTACAATGTTGAATCCGCTTCACGGATAAATATAATCTACTGAACTATTGTAGTACTGTACAATGTTGAATCCGCTTCACGGATAAATATAATCTACTGAACTATTGTAGACTGTACAATGTTGTAATCCGCTTCACGGATAAATATAATCTACTGAACTATTGTAGTACTGTACAATGTTGAATCCGCTTCACGGATAAATATAATCTACTGAACTATTGTAGTACTGTACAATGTTGAATCCGCTTCACGGATAAATATAATCTACTGAACTATTGTAGTACTGTACAATGTTGAATCCGCTTCACGGATAAATATAATCTACTGAACTATTGTAGACTGTACAATGTTGTAATCCGCTTCACGGATAAATATAATCTACTGAACTATTGTAGTACTGTACAATGTTGAATCCGCTTCACGGATAAATATAATCTACTGAACTATTGTAGTACTGTACAATGTTGAATCCGCTTCACGGATAAATATAATCTACTGAACTATTGTAGTACTGTACAATGTTGAATCCGCTTCACGGATAAATATAATCTACTGAACTATTGTAGTACTGTACAATGTTGAATCCGCTTCACGGATAAATATAATCTACTGAACTATTGTAGTACTGTACAATGTTGAATCCGCTTCACGGATAAATATAATCTACTGAACTATTGTAGTACTGTACGATGTTGAATCCGCTTCACGGATAAATATAATCTACTGAACTATTGTAGTACTGTACAATGTTGAATCCGCTTCACGGATAAATATAATCTACTGAACTATTGTAGACTGTACAATGTTGAATCCGCTTCACGGATAAATATAATCTACTGAACTATTGTAGTACTGTACAATGTTGAATCCGCTTCACGGATAAATATAATCTACTGAACTATTGTAGTACTGTACGATGTTGAATCCGCTTCACGGATAAATATAATCTACTGAACTATTGTAGTACTGTACAATGTTGAATCCGCTTCACGGATAAATATAATCTACTGAACTATTGTAGTACTGTACGATGTTGAATCCGCTTCACGGATAAATATAATCTACTGAACTATTGTAGTACTGTACGATGTTGAATCCGCTTCACGGATAAATATAATCTACTGAACTATTGTAGTACTGTACAATGTTGAATCCGCTTCACGGATAAATATAATCTACTGAACTATTGTAGTACTGTACAATGTTGAATCCGCTTCACGGATAAATATAATCTACTGAACTATTGTAGTACTGTACAATGTTGAATCCGCTTCACGGATAAATATAATCTACTGAACTATTGTAGTACTGTACGATGTTGAATCCGCTTCACGGATAAATATAATCTACTGAACTATTGTAGACTGTACAATGTTGAATCCGCTTCACGGATAAATATAATCTACTGAACTATTGTAGTACTGTACAATGTTGAATCCGCTTCACGGATAAATATAATCTACTGAACTATTGTAGACTGTACAAAGTTGAATCCGCTTCACGGATAAATATAATCTACTGAACTATTGTAGACTGTACAATGTTGAATCCGCTTCACGGATAAATATAATCTACTGAACTATTGTAGTACTGTACGATGTTGAATCCGCTTCACGGATAAATATAATCTACTGAACTATTGTAGTACTGTACAATGTTGAATCCGCTTCACGGATAAATATAATCTACTGAACTATTGTAGTACTGTACGATGTTGAATCCGCTTCACGGATAAATATAATCTACTGAACTATTGTAGTACTGTACAATGTTGAATCCGCTTCACGGATAAATATAATCTACTGAACTATTGTAGTACTGTACAATGTTGAATCCGCTTCACGGATAAATATAATCTACTGAACTATTGTAGTACTGTACAATGTTGAATCCGCTTCACGGATAAATATAATCTACTGAACTATTGTAGTACTGTACAATGTTGAATCCGCTTCACGGATAAATATAATCTACTGAACTATTGTAGACTGTACAATGTTGAATCCGCTTCACGGATAAATATAATCTACTGAACTATTGTAGTACTGTACAATGTTGAATCCGCTTCACGGATAAATATAATCTACTGAACTATTGTAGACTGTACAAAGTTGAATCCGCTTCACGGATAAATATAATTTCGGATCTAGTCCGATTCTACTGAACTATTGTACTACTAAATAAATATAACTATGTTTCGGTAAGGTACCTACTCTTTTATTGCCTACTATTAATACCTACCGAACTATTTGCACGGCGACTGGAACGGCTTCACCGAAGTCGGCCGGGCGTACGTGGCAATATGTACATTTACATTGTACTCGTATTATTCGTTTGTAGCCCGTAGTCTTACTGCGTAGTCCTACTGGTAGAACCAAGGGCAATGTTTTTTGTCCGTGGTACCTACTACCAGTAGGACTGTAGCAAGAAAATGATTATATTTTATGGGCATTGTACATTTGTACCTACTGATCGGGTAGTACAGTCACCGTCAATATTATTAATTATTTTTCAGGAACGGTTCAGGAACGGTATTAGACTAATATCGTAATATAAATTTTTTTTGTTATTTTTTTAAACTGACACGGTTGGCTACATCACCCACAACATCCGTGATGTCAGTCCATAACACCGGGTGAACTAGGTGCCGTGTCAGTGCTTCCCTTAATTTCATGTAGGCTACACTGAACTGGACGGAAAACACGAACTATTTACATTATTATTATTTTCTTTTAATATAATATGATCGTGGCACTACTAGTTGAACCATAGGTCATGTTACTTGCCCGTAGTCCTACTGGTAGAACCACGGACAAAAAACATTGCCCTTGGTTCTACCAGTAGGACTACGCAGTACGACCACGGGCAACAAACCGTATTATTATTAGTGAACCGCAATTTAAACCTTATTTATTACTGCTGCCTGCCTAACAATAACAATACAATAACAATACGTATACAATATATACAATGCATACGTATGTATAGTATACATATATATAATATATGTATACTATATATATATTATATTTCGGTTAATAAAGCCTTTATAAAAACTAATTACCGTAACCTATTAAAATACCCTAACTTTCAACAAGAAGAAATTAATAAGTATTATTTGCGCAAGGAGGACTCGAACACATGATCATGGGGTCAAAAAATGTATACGCTCTAATCTACATACTGCCCCTACACCAGCAGAGCATAAGGATGATCAAACGAATATCCTATTTCGTTCAAACAGTAAAATGCAGCGATCATGTGACATGGTCAGATTGAGCCGCCCTGATCTTTTCTTGGCGGACTCTTCAATATTTACTGGCAGCCCTCAGAGAAACGTCAAAAAAATCAGTCAGCCAACTGTGTCTCGGGGCCAATTCTCCGTCTCTCAGTGGCAGTTGTCCTCCTAAGAAAGCCGAAAGCGAACCAAGGGAATCCGATATTCGTTTGGTCGTTTATGTGATTTCGTGGTTCGGTGGTAAGGGTGTAGGATTTATAATTTTTGACCATGGGGTTCGAATCCCTCAAAATTGTTTTTGTTTTTTTTTTCTTTTTTAAGCAATGTTACGGTGTTAAAAATTTTTTAGGGTGTATAGTTTTTTTTATAACCACCTAAGAATTATTTTCGGAAATACAAACGTAACAAAAACGACATGGCATGGCGCATTGCGCCGCCTCAACATTAGGTTAGGGTTAATATAAAGAAGATGCGTCGCGTAGCGTAGCGACGCATCTTCTTTAACCCTGGTTATTTTTTTTTTAAACCACCAATACATCACTTCTACGAAATCAAAGTTTCCGAAATTATAGCTTTCTTAGGATTACCAACTGTCAGTGAGAGACGGAGAATTGGCCCCGAGGCACTCGTCTGTATGGTCCTGCCTTTGCCTGCCTACCAAAGGCGAACTTAACAACAACAACAATACAGTATGTAATGCCAAAATGTCAACACGCAGTGGTTATATCCTCTTTGATGTCAACAAGTGCGGTGCCTGCCCCCCTTCGTGTCAGTCATCGTGGTCAGCTCAGTCCGTTGCGTAAACTATAAATTCTGTTTGAAATAAACTAAAATCGGTTTTCATGAGAACGGTATCCCTAAATCCTTATTGTTGTTTTGTTACTATACTCCCACATTACCGAATACCCGAGGTGGATAGACCAGCGTAAAATTCGAGGTCTGTGATATAGACATTCAGGCGAGGATGGGCTCGTGGAAGCTCGAAGTGGGTCGGATGGCGATATACACAATGTTTCCGGTGGCACTGTTCCACATTTTCAACCAGCCCGCATACTTCGAGGCCTGGGTCACCGACACCAAGCGCCAGATCTACCCGCCGGAGAACAGCCAACACAAAGAGGACATCAAGAAGCTCGTGCAGGACATGAGGCGGAAACAAATGGAGCAGCTGGATTGATCAGCTTGTTCAATCTTGTGCATATTGTGTACACCTACTTAGTTTTATTTTTATGTATAAAATATTTATTCAAAATAAATGGAAGTGAACATTATAAAGAACATAGATAACATAATAATAAGAATAAAGAGAGAAGAGAAGAAAAGAGCTGTCAAACCGATATGTCGGAAAAATTTTCTCTTGAAAAAAAATTGTGAAAGTTTTTGCCTGGGACGAACCAGCCGAGCTGCCGCCCACGCGCGGACCCTTCTTCAGCGGCGCAGCGGCCCGCACGGTTGGAGGCACCGTGCCGGCATCACCACTGCCGCCGCTCGGCCTCCCCGGTACACTCCACCAACCCGACATGCCAGGCAACAGAAGCGGCTGCAGACCACCCGGGACGCGACGCGCGTGATGGAGAGCAGGCTCTGCAGCGACGGCCGGCCGCCGCCGCGCTCGACTTCGACGCCGCCGCCGCCACCGCTCGCCCGCAGCAGCACTCTCCGCCCACCGCGTCGCCTTGCATACCATCGCCCGGGTCGTCCGACACGAGAGCCGCCGTGCTTCTTCACATCCCACACGCACACCCCACCACCCAGCTCCACGCCGCGCCGCCGGTGCATTCTATCGACGACGAAGGTGGAGCGTTGACGTCGGCCGAGCCACAAGAACTACGGCGAGGACGGCGTCCACCATCGGTCAGCTTGGGGTCATCGGGACCTCGCGTTCCGTCTAGTGCCCCCGCTACCGGTGGTGCAGTGCACCGATGAGGCGACGCGCGCGCGAAGATGAAGACGTTTAAAAGAGCTGCGCGACGACGTCGCCGTGCAGTCCGGTGGATACGGAGCTCTCCGAGATGGGGGTGGTGGTGGCCTACGTGTCTAGTACCACCACCTATCGCTCGTAGCTTGCCTCGCGTCGTCTCGGAGAGCTCCGTAGCCACGGCCTGCACCCGCCGGCGTGCTTGGAGGCTTGCCTCCCGCCGCCGGCGGTATTCCGTTTATTATTTTTATATTAATTTTGAGTATATGTGGTGTATTTTTATAATCTGTATATTTAAAATTAATTTAAATATGTAAATGTGATAATAAAAGAATAAAATAATTAATTAATTAAATAAATTAAAAACAGTTAATTTCGTCTGTTTTCACCGGTCGGCCGGTCGGTCGGTAAGCAGGGAGAGGAAGAGAGAGGGGGGAGAGATTACCTAACCTAAAAGGTAACTTTATAAGTAAAATATTTTTGGAGCTATATTCTCTATGTACTAATGCATAACTTATATTAGGGTTCTGTATGTTCATACACGGTGTTGCAGTTGCCCTCGTAATATTTTTAACTGACATAAGGGGGTTATTCTATATGTGAAACTAAACTTGTGGCAAAAAATTTTTTTTTTAAACGAAAAAAAAATAATTTTTTCCATACAAATTTTAAATACTAAGTCTAAATGAAACTAAGTCGAACAATCTTTAACAGCAATACTCGCAAACATTTCATAACAAACACGAGTGGTGGACGACTGGAACCAAGTTCCAGAGGAAGTAATAAGCGCACTTAGTACCAACCAATTCAAAAATAGACTAGATAAATATTTAACAAATAAAACATGATCTCAAAAAGAGTGCTCAAGAACAATAATTAAATAAAAAAAAAAAAAACCCAAGATAATGACAAAAACAACAAAGTTTAACTGGATTTAGACGCATCAGCATAGGCTGCCTGTCTAAAATAAATAAATAAATAATAAAAATACCTATTCTCAATATGGAGAAAAAAAAATTTTTTTTCTTCAAATAAAAAAGTCTTAGAACAAAAGTTGTTCTATTTCACGTACAGAATCACCCCCTTTCGGGTTTTACGTTTGGGGTTGCAACACCGTGTATATATGGAACCCTAAGCCTTCGCCATCTGCCCATCTGTCCTTTTTTAGGGTTTCGTATCCGGTACGGGACCCTAATACTAAGCCTACGCCGTCTGTCTGTCTGTCCGTCCGTCCGTCTGTCCCGAGGGCTGTATCTCTTGAACCATAATAGGTAGCCCATTGAAATTTTCACAAAATATGTGTTCACAGAATGTGTGTTTTGTTTGTTTTTGATCTATCGTAAAAACGGTATACAATAGAAGCGTCAAACTTGGTTTGATTATAGTTCAAACTCTAAAGTAAAGCAACAAATAAAAACCTATTAAGTGGTGATACAGAAGGGTCTTTTGTTGTTTTTTTTTTTTGTCTAATTGGTTTTTTTAAAGAATTAACTGAGTTCAATAAAAAAACAAATAAAATCTATAAAAATATTTTATTTCCCATTTACCAACAATAACAAAACATATCACAGCTCGTTAAAACTAGTCAACCTTTTGTACTTTCCTTTGGCTTCTGTGCCTCACGTGTAAACTTAGAACTAGACCGACCACCGACGAGCAGATAGCCGCGTACAGTACGTACGACACTCCGTAGTAGTCGCTGATGAAGCCCGCCAGCGTGGGCGCCAGCACACCCGACAGCGACCTCACGCTGTTGGACGCTCCGATGAGAGTGCCGCGGTGTTGCCCGGAGCTCTTCTTCAGGATCATCTCTAAAGTGATCAACCGGCCGACGGCGTTCGACGTCGCCAGCGGCACTAGCCATGGCACAAACATGTAGAAGTTTAATGACAGCGCCATCCCGACCAGCGACGCCGTCATCAACACGAAGCAATGCAAGTTCCTCTGAGTGTAATCGTGATCTTTCCTATAAAAACTATTGACATACGCGATGCTATAGCTGCAGACGGAACCGATCACGCCCTGGAATGATATAGTGTAGCCGATGTGCTTCGGCGTCAGTTGGTACTGAGTCTTGAGCATGACAGAGTAGCTGGAGTAGTATACGCCCATGCAGAAGCCGACGAGAGCTTTGAAGAGAAAGACGTCCCAGTATATGGACCAGTCGATCTTGCGTATCTCGATGACCGACTGCTTCAGGCTGTCCCAGGCCTGCGCCGCGAACCGCGCCGGCACGATCAGAACCGTTGGTGGTTTTCTTTTCTTCTTCGGTGTCGGAGTACGGAGGAGCCAGAGTATTCCTGTCGAAACAAATATTTTATTTTTATAACCTCCATAGCTCAGTGGTGCAAACAGTCAACTGTTGCTATTGATTGTTAAGCAACGCTGGGCGCGGTCAGTACTTGGATGGGTGACCGCTCGACCGTTGGGAGGCTGATCGTGGTTCGGATTCCACGTAAAACTGTAGGTCCCTTCCCTTCCTACCTTACTCGGTGGTAGGGTTCAACCCGCCAGGGTTGGTACCACCGCACTGAATGAAACGTCGGTCGAAACAGCTATGTAAATAGTTTGTGTTTTCCGTCCAGTTCAGTGTAGCCGGCACGATCGAAGGGAAGCACTGACATGGCACCTAGTTCACCCGGTGTTATGGGCTGACATCACGGATGTTGTAGGTGATATTGTAGGCAACAGTGTCAGTTTCCATAAAAAATATATCTTAGTACTAAGTTCGCTTTATATTTCTTCATTAGATAGATGCAAAGCTGAAAATGAGAAACAATACTTCCCGACCAGGATTCGAACTTGGACCTCGAACCCGCTTGAGCCAACCAGCGCGTTACAGTTTCACCATCGGGTTGATGACGTATTCTCTCAAAATTTTCGTCGAGACATATTTGTTCTCTTTCTTTTCGACTTTGCATCTGTCTAATAAAGAAAAAAAATTATGTTAAGTTAAAGCAAGGGTCTTCAACCTTTCTGAAATCAAGGGCCTAGGTATACTCTGATATTGTTTTGGCGGGCCGCAACACAAGAAAGACATTCCATGATGGGCGGGGGGAGGTGCGTCCGCGTCTCGCCGCTTGCGTATGTACGGCTCGTTCCGAATTGCGTGCCAAAAAGCGAACAGTGTATTCGCTGTCACTTTGACGTTTGTTTTTGCGGATATTATACTATTTATTGCAGAGCACACACAAGTGTTTCCGAATTGACAGTGGTTGTCAGTTTTAGTGGTTGGCAGTCGGTTTTAATCTGTAAAATAGGTATAATTTGTAGACATGTGAATTTAATTTTGTCAATCTAATGTCGGGCCGCCAAGGACGCCACCGCGGGCCGCAAGCGGCCCGCGGGCCGCGGGTTGAAGGACCTTGAGTTAAAGTAAGATGTAAGTAAAGTATGTAAAATATGTAAAGTATCTCTCATGGTGGAAGGAATATAATGCTATATTAATTACTGCGTGGGGCCAGTACTTAAAAAGAACAGCCCTATTGCGTCTCTCCTCGTGCATGTCGCAAAAGGCGAGTGAGGGATAAGGACAGATGCCGCGCTAAAGGTCGTCAGGCTAGCCACCTCTCACCTTGGCGCGATCCATCCACCGAGTCATGCAGCAGGTCTTAGTGCTTTACTTGCTGCTTAATATTTATCTTGTCTGAATACTGTGCTAAACGTGGTGATCGGTGTTGTGTTGTAATTTACAAGAGTTCCATTGCAGCACAACTTTCGGGATAAAGCGTGTGGTTTATATACAACGTGTCCCAAAACTCAACGTCAAGCGGGAACGAGGGAGTAGGCCAGTTTATGACTACCCAGGGAAAAATAGGAAAAAAAAATCTGAGTCATTTATTTTTTTAGAAAAAATTTTAACTGAAAGTTTTTTTTGGTAAAACTACAGGCATTCTGGTTTTATTTTGGATAGTTATCAATAGCAGAGTTATTTAGGCTTCCAATATAAAAATTTGAACAATTATATTTGCAAATTTGTAGTCGTAGTACCTAAAATGTCAATTTTCAACGTTTTTCAGAAAATTCTCATATCATAAAAAACAAATGACTACGATTTTTTTTTCTTATTTTTCCCTGGGTAGTCATAAACTGGCCTACTCCCTGGTTCCCGCTTGACGTTAAGTTTTGGGACACGTTGTATATATTAATTAGGTACCTGCATTTAATACAAAGAGCAATGCGGACAAGGAAGAGTTGAGCACAAATCCGCTCTCGCCGAAGTCCTCCATGATGTGGCCGCCGACGATGGGACCCAGGATGAAGCCGCCTCCAGAGATGGCGGCCATCTTGCCGTAGATGACAGACTGCCTCGAGTCGTCCTTCTCGTAGTCGGGCACGAGAGCCTTCGTCAGCATTTGAGTTTGTTTGAAAATACCTAAAATCAATATCGCAACAATGATTTTTATATTTAATTATTTTTTAGTTTCTCAGTATAACATGTCTGTTCCGAATTTGCCATCACCTCCTCCCGCGTTTCCGCACAACGTTACTATCGACGCCGCGTAGCCACGTCCGTATTGTATGTGTAATTGAGCTACCTACCCCTCGCGCTGTACTAACTTTGTTCTGTTTTGTGTTATTTGTTAAATTTATTACTAACATTTGTTGTGTTCAAATGCCAATATTTGTAAAAAAGGAAAAGCCTTGCATAGACTAGTCATGTCACTTAATTACGTTGAATTATTATTACATGGTAGTACATATTACTTCTATGCCTGAAATACGAAGTAACAACAGTTCAGTTTAACACCTGGTGGCTGGCGGGAGCATTCGTCTATCCGACTTTTTTGTCGACGGTGCCGATAGCTGTTACGTCACATAACGGTCAGCGGTGGCAAACTAGGAACAGAGGAGGACGTTTTTGATTATGCCAGCTTATTTTCAGGTTGTCTAGCGACCTGGAAAACCGGGATTTATCATGGAATTTTGCCAGGCGGGAAAAAAATAGGGAAAATTTAAAATGTGCGAAATTCAGGGAAAACTCTCCTAGCGAGAAGAGGCTCACCTATCAGCAATACGAAAGTATTATAAGTGTGTAACTGTTGTCTGGAAGTGATTGTCATATGGCAATAAGTTCTCAAGAGCAATTCTGCTCCGCAGAAAATTTATTTAACCCTACAGAGTCTAAAAACGTACCAAGTTATGTATGGGGTGGACGATGGATAAAGTTACAAAATTCTTAAAATATTAGTAGGTATTCATTGCAAAAAAGCATGAAATATTACCCATGTCCATATCAGAGAAATTCGCAAAAAATGCTCTGGAAAACCTGGAAAAGTCAGGGAATTTTTTATTTCAGGTCCAGCGAACAACCTGATTTTTGTTCTACTATCATGCATATATCCCTACTATTATACAACTCAAATGGTGTTTCTGTCTGTTCACTACTCTAAAACGCGTCATGTAAGACATCTATGAAGACTGTAATTGTTTGCATGTGTACCTACACCTGACTGTATAGAACTGCCGTCCGATGGCAAACTCATGCAACTCGAGTTACACGAGTTTGCCGTAACATGGCTCAAACGATTTCTCTAGTCATAACCTATCTATATGTGAAGGCAGATTTCTAATAACGTGTTTCTAGACGAATTTAGAGGATTTAAAATTTGCTGCAAGTCGGTAAAATTTTCATTCCAGATGGCAAAATAAAGCAAGTACAGTTGTATGAGTTTGCCGCAAAATTTCCACTTCATATTTCCACAAGGCAATACGCAATAACTCAAGTTACAGTAGTCTGCCATGTGAGTGACGGTGGTGACGCGCCTTGTCGACGGATATGACAACGGATGCTTTACCACAAACACCGGATATGATAACCACTCCTGAGGAAAAAAATGCAGAATACGCGATCCCTTAAAAACTATTTCAAAAAATATAAAAAGCACCATCAAAAATTTATTAAATAAAAAAAAATCGAAACCTAGAGTTGAAGGCGGTCGGTTATTTTTGCTTGCTTTAGCACCGCCTTCAACTCTAGGGTTCGATTTTTTTTATTTCATACATTATTGAAGGCGGTTTTTATATTTTTTAAATAGTTTTTTATTTCACAGTTTTTTTTTTGGTAATTTTTTGCTATTAATGTACTCGGCGGAATCGCCCGGCCTTCGGCCTCGCGATTCCGCCTAGCTTTTCAATCCGATCTTGACCAAATTGAAATGGGACCACACGGGAAGCACCAGCTTTCAAATAAAAAAAGAATCATCAAAATCGGTTCACCCAGTCGAAAGTTCTGAGGTAACAAAAATAAAATACAGTCGAATTGAGAACCTCCTCCTTTTTTTGAAGTCGGTTAAAAAGACTAGAGTTTGACAAAGTCTAGATTCTTGCTAGAGTGTTGAAGGACCCGAGACTATACTTGGGGGGAAATATGTGGGCAGGGAGAGCGTTCCCGAGTTTACCAGTTCTGTGGAGGAAGGATCTGCAGAACCGATTGGTACATATCCGTGGTAAGTCAAGCGTATAGGGATGCAATCCCTGCCCAGTGCGTGTTGTGCGGAGGTGGAAAGGGGACGGCGGGATCACGTTAAACAGCTCCTCCCAGCATTCCCCATGGAATCAGCGATAGAACACACTTGGGGCGCTACGGAGTTGCAGTGGTTCTAGATCGCGGGACACATCGGGGTCGCGCACTAGTCGCACGGCTCGACGCTTGATCGAATCCAAAGGCGCAAGCTGGTATTTAGCTGAGCTATCCCACAAGTGCGAGCAGTACTCCAAGCAGAACCTAATCTGCGATTTATACAAAAGCAGCCTTTGGCCCGGCGTGAAGTACCGTCGCAACTTATTGAGTACGCCCAGCTCTTTAGAAGCCAGCTTGGCCTTGCCCTCGATATGGGGTCGAAAGTTTAGGTCGTGCGACAGTTCGACTCCGAGGACCCCGAGGTGGTCGCTTAATTTTAGCGACGTGCCCTGAAAGGAAGGAGCTGGTGTGAACGCCGTTATTTTTGCACTGAACGCGCAGACTTGTTTTGGAAGCGTTGAACTCGACCAAATTACTACGGCCCCATTCGGAAATAGACCCAAGCGTTTGTTCGAGTTCAGACACAAGTCTTCGCCTCTTCTCATCCACAACATCCCGTCTGACTGAAGGGTGACTGGTGTAGGATCCGTGTGCCGTACTGTCATCCGCATAACAATGTATGTTGCCCAGTGGCAGCATATCATTGATATGCAGAAGAAACAGTGTGGGTGACAACACAGATGCCTGTGGGACGCCGGCATTCACTGACATGGAGTCCGACGAGCAACTATCCACCAGGACCTGAATGCTACGCCCATGTAGCAAGTCGGCGACCCAGTCGCATAGGCCAGAAGGGAGTCCATACGCCGGAAGCTTTCCCAAGAGCGACTTGTGCCAAACCCTGTAAAATGCCTTGGCAATACCGAGGGCAATTTCCAAGGATTCACCATATCCTTCAAGCGATTCCCCCCAAAGGTGAGTGACGTACGCTAGGAGATCACCTGCAGATCGGTTTGGCCGGAAGCCATATTGCCGATCGCTTATGAGGTGATTTGTCTCCCAGTACGTCATGAGCTGTGCATTGATAATGCGCTCTATCACCTTACAGAGTAGGGAGGTCGGTAATTCGACGGGTCGGTAGTTGGACGGGTTTGACTGGTCGCCCATGCTTGGGCAAACGCAGATTTCCAGGCTGCCGGCACACGGCAAGTGGAGTAAGAGAGGCGGAAAAGGCGCGTCAGCACTGGAGCCAGCTCGGTAGCACACCGTTTTAACACCAATGCAGGAATCCTGTCCGGCCCACTCGCCTTCCTGGTGTCTAGGGAGAGTAGCTCCGCCCGGACAGTTCATTGTCGCAACTGTACTTCCGGCGAGGATCAGTTCTCACAACTACTTATGGATGGAGGAATGGCACCCTCATCGTCCAGGTTAGAGTTCCCCGCAAAGAGAGACACCAGTAAGTCGGCTTTCTCCTTTGCGGAGTGAGCAAGTGAGCCCCCAGAACACTGCAGAAGCGGAAGTGAGGAGCGGCAGAAATTCGACTCGACAGATATGGCGAGAGACCAAAACTCACGGCTCCCAGTTGGGTGCTGGTTCAGCCTGTCGCCAACTCTGCCGATATGCTCGAATTTTGCCTTGACAACAGTCCTCTTGCAGGAACTGGAGAGGCGGTTGTATTCTTTCTTCAGTTCGGAGATGTTAGGATCACCTCTGGCACGAGCGCAGCGCACGACCATGTACGGTAAGCTGCACCATTAGCTGCGACAGCTTCAGCACCGACTGGCTTTTACCACCGGGGTGGACGAGGGCGCTGGGAATGAACATCTCCATTCCCCCCAGAACCACCACGATTTTCAAATTAAGCAATACTCAATATATTCTGTATATATATAAATAGCAAATGTTTTAAAGCACCAATTATTTTTTTATTATATTTAATTATCTCTTGCCCTTTAAGCTCTTTCTCAAATCAAATCTCTTTCTCAAGGCAAATCATTACAACTAGAGTTATGGGCATTTTCAATACAAGCTAGAAGCTAAAAGATTACGGTAAACAACTGCAACTCAAGACTTGCCGTAGTTTGGCATATGGATTTTCAATACTTATCTAGTGAATGTTCCGCCAGAGTAGGTTTTTTAACATTGTTATTAAAATAAAGTAAATAGTGACTTTTTTTTACACCTCCCATGAAAAGGGTACAAAAATGCTTCTTTCTGTATATTTTTCATAACTAGAAAATACATAAATCAAACTTTATGAAACAAAGAAGGCAAAAAACTTTAAACGGAATTATCTCAAAACCAATGTTTTCGACTTGCACGATTTTGCCATCGGACGGCAGAGAATAGAATAGAATAGAAACTCTTTATTGCACACAAATTGAAGGAAGAACAGTACACGACAAGAAACAAGAAATACAGGAGTGCGCAAAGGCGGACTTATCACTACAAGTGATTTCTTTCAGTCAACCTTTCAACCTGTATCAAGAATTGAAGAAAATAAATGTGTTTGCATACTTCGCCCCATACAAAATGTTCAGTACACGCCAGTTAATAATGTACGTACATAGTGCTTTAGAAAGAGACAATCTTTTTTTTATGGAAACTGACACGGTTGGCCACATCACCTAAAACATCCGTGATGTCAGCTCATAACACCGAGTGAACTAGGTGCCATGTCAGTGCTTCCCTTCATTTCATATCGGCTACACTGAACTAGCGGAAAACATGGAACTATTTATATAGCAATTTCGACCGACATTTAATCAGAGCAGTGGTACCAACCAGGGGCGGCGGGATAGATCCTACCACCTAGCAAGGTAAGAAGGAAAGGGACCTACAGTTTTACGTGAAATCTGAACCACGGTCGAGCGGTCACCCATCCAAGTACTGACTGCGCCCAGGTGTGCTTAACAACAGTCGAACTTCTCTCCTCAACATTCTTGAAGTACATTCTTAACCCTTTGGCTCACACGCGGGGTCCGGCGCGCGGCTCACTATTTAATTCATAACTAATTTTACCAATTTTTCTTAGTAGAACTGAATACTGGTAGAAATTCTTGGTTAAATTTACTAGTAACTATTATCAAACATGACTGGGCAACACATCCACCTTTCCACAGAAAATATTTTTTGAAAATGTCTAAAAAATATTGTCAGTTTTGACAACTGACATTTCCACAGACACTGGAATTTGTATCGTATTCGGGTAACCGTATTCTAGAGTACGTTTCAATACCTATATTTTGATGTGAGAAATGTAGGGTGAAATTATACAGTTTTGGTCAGAAAAAATCGGAAAAAAATGTCGAGTGTGTTTTGTTTTGCCTGGAGTTCAAAAAATCGGTCTGTGCTTCTAAATAAGTGAATCCTGAAGTGTTTGGTATGACTGAATGCGTAATTTCAGTACAAATGATCACACATACAAAGCGGCGGGTGGCCGAGTGGTTTGGGCATCGGCTTCTCATGCGGGAGGTCCGAGGTTCGAATCCGGTCGGCGTGTACCAATGAGTTTTTTCTGACAAAAAAATTTACGTGCATACCTACACCCGCTGCTTCACCGTTCGGAACCGGTGTAAAACTGTAGGTCCCTTCCCTTGCCCCTTACTAGGTGGTAGGCTCAAATTGTAGCCGACTGGGTTGGTACCACTGTACTGGATGTAAGATGGCCGCAAGCAACCTCGGTTGTGTTCTCCTCTAGTCCAGTATAGCCAGCAATCCAGGGAAGTCTCCGGTATGGCACCTACCTTCTCGGAGGTGATATTGGCTGGTTAGAGCATGTGCTTTGGCCCCTTCGACGCAGCCAGACATACCGGATCACATAAAAAAAAAAAAAAAAAAAATACAGAACACGGATCATTGATGAATCAATCGATTGAGGCGAGATATTCGAATTTATGTGGGAGCGCGCGCGCCAAAACTTTGCATTTTTGCGCGCGGCGAAAACGGCTGGGAGCTAGCGAAATACGAATATTTATATGCTGAGGGCCAAAGGGTTTATGCTAGTTAGTCTGATCTTTCGACGGGCTATCGGGCGGAGCCACTCAGCAAATAAATTTTTTTTTATATATATAAAACTAGCACAATTAGAGCTCACCTAAGAAGACTCGCAGCAATAAAAGAACAACGACTGAGGTGGTGACCCCCATCACCATGTAAGCCGCGCTGCACAGCAGCAGCGTCACCGCCAGGATTGTCTTCCTGCCCTTCAGGTCGCTCAGGCTGCCCTGCAACGTAACCCCACCTCACTATATGTATAATTATTGTTGATTGATGTAGTACACACTGGAACATTGCACCGGCAGCTTCTAAGCTGATGGATGTAACTTTGTACGTTGAGTTCGCTTGATTTTCAAATAGATTGAAATGTATGGGTATTTTGTTGGTTTAAGAGCGTGTGGTTTTTGTCAAATAGTATTTATTATTCAGCTTTTATGTTCATGTATGAGTGAATATGATATGCTGTGAATTTTTTAACAGAATACAGGTAATTGTGACGTGTTTAAGTGTCCATCTACATCTATAGATAAATAATAATGTAATAATAATAATTTCAATCTTTGCATTGTGATGAATATCTATATACCTACTTTGGTGCGTGTACATAGATAATAAAAAGAATACATACAAATAACCTATTAGGCATAGAGTTGAAATGAGTTCCTTTTACCTACAGCGCTACAGTCCTTCAAAAGTAGATAATATAACTTTTGTAGAACCTTATTAATTCTGGTAATATATGCAAAAAGTACAGACAATTTTAAATGGTAATTTTGATTAGGTAATATAGCACAAGCAAATAAGAAAAAAAACGTACAATAAGTGGGCCAGAGCCCAGCTGGAACCCCGAGTAGAGGGAGCCCATGAGCCCCACGAACACGTGCGAAGCTCCCAGGTCGCGGACATGGTTCGCGACCAGCGGGATTATCAGTCCCACAGCAAAAAGGTCCTGAAATGTGAAAAAAAAATTTATGAATGAGCAAATTATTTGTAAAGGAACAGCAACGTTTTAATTAGGTAAACTTACCACAAATGATATAAAATATAACAAGTATACAGGTAAAACTATTGTCGACATTATAAAAGTTTTATTTTATTTGGCGGAATGTGTCAAATGTGTGAGGACGTGGTCATTTCTGTTGTAATTTTGTGAGTCTAGTTTAAATATTTTTGTTTTCTCTGCGCGAGCCACAATGATTAGCATAAAACACAGAAGGAAACGCTAGTAAAGTAAAAATATAAAATAGTAATGCATGATTTCACGAATCCCGCATTTGATAAAAATTGAATGATTTTTTTTTTTTTTTTTTTTTTTTTGGCAACTCGCGCTGACGCGCGAACTTTGCCATTGTCAAGTGTGATAGGATTACAACAACGGAATAAAAAGTTTTACAAATCAAAACAAAAGCATAATTTCAAGAAAAGAAAAGAAAACCCTAAGAACGAAAACAAAATGATTAACTCTGATTAATAACTGAAAAGTTACAAATTAATGTTATGAAAAAAAATAAATTTCGAAATTAGTTTATAAATAGCAATATTGTTAGACGATAGTAAGCAGCAGATATTAGAAGGGAGGGGAATTTTAAGTTCAGGCAGAGTGGAATATAAGGTGGGGTATTGATTAATGAGTGGACAAGAAAACAAAATATGATCAACAGTGCCTTCGTCAATGCCGCATTCACAAACTGAAGAATCCCGAATCCTCAACCTAGCCAGGTGCACGGGAGAGCAACAATGACCAAATCGTAAACGGCATATTATTGATGTAACTTTTTTTTATATTCGAAGTTTATAAAACCATGGTTTGAGTGGAATTTCTGGTTGGATACTGGCATAGTATGTCCCCTTGACTTTACTGGATTTATTCCATGCATTCGACCAAGAAGAGTGTAAATAAACTCTTGGAAGGGCGATAAGGTCGTGCGAAAAATTTTCGTAGTCAACCTTACCCCCACGAACCACAGCACCTTTTGCAAGGGCGTCAACGTGTTCATTACCTTGAATACCACTGTGAGAGGGGATCCAGGCAAACACCACTTGTCTCCCGGTAAGACCAGATAATATATTTTTAATATTATAAATTATGGGATTGTGAATTTTGGATTTGAAAGGATTTTGAAGCAAGGATTGAAGTGAACTAAGCGAATCCGAAAAAATTATAGCTTTATCTATCTCGCTATTCAAAGAAATATACTTCACCGCCTCCAACAAGGCTCTACATTCTCCTGTAAAAACTGAGGATTCTGGAGGACATTTTATTTTCAAATATACATCCTTGTTGACACAAAACACAGCAACACCTACACTGCCGTTTGGAGTCAATTTAGATGCGTCCGTAAAGAAAACATGCCAATTAGGCCAATTACTGTTAACGGCAATTCTAAATGCATCATTGGCATTTGGCATGTCCTTGTAAATGCCAATACTTAGCAGCACCTCAGGTTTTAGAATGACGGATGAGTATGGAAATTCATACATTGGCAGGGTAAGGGACCTATGGGTCGGGTCTTTGAGGCATTTAAATTTTTTGTAGCTATTAACCAATCGAGGTATCACTTTATTAACCCAGTAGTACTTTTGCAATGTGTATTCAGCTAAAAGGTTTAATTTAGGGATCAGTGGATGATTTAAAAATTGACACGCCCTAAAGAAATACCTATTTGCCAAAAATTGACGTCGTAGGTATAAGGGAGGGTCAACACATTCCACCTGAAGAGCATTGATTGGAGTTGATTTAATCGCTCCCGCAATGATGCGAAGTGCCTTTGATTGTATAAGATCCAGTTTGCGAAGGGACGTTTTATTTGACGGTTCTAACAAGAATGTTCCATAGTCCAGGTGACTGCGAACTAAAGCATTATATAGGAGCTTTAACGAATATGGATGAGCACCCCACCAAACACCAGCAAGCGTTCGAAGAATATTGATATTACGTTCACATTTTTTCACTACATAATCAATATGAAGAGAGCCAGACATCTTCGAGTCAAAAATAACTCCAAGAAATTTAACTTCTTTTTTAATAGGGATTTCAGCATTGTCACACTGAATACTGATATCCGGAATTTTGTGTTTCCTCGAGAACACAACTGCACTACTCTTGGTTGCAGATAACTGCAAGCCATGATTAGAGAGCCACGTCGTCAAGGAGTCAATAGATTGATTAACAGAATTAGAGGCATTTTCAATGGATTTATGAACTGAATAAATGAGCAAATCATCAGCATACTGCAATATCCTGGAAAAGGGAAGAACATACTTTTCAAGATCGTGAGTATAAACATTGTAGAGAAGGGGGCTAAGAACTGAACCCTGAGGAAGCCCTTTCCAGATTACTCTAGGGTCAGATACAACCCCATCAGTTCGAAGTAAGATAGATCTTTGAAATAAAAGGTTAGTAATAAAATTGATCATCTTTGAAGGAATAATCAGCTTCTGCAACTTATGTCTGAGAACTGAAAGAAGAACATTGTCATACGCTCCAGAAACATCTAAAAAAGCGGCAACTACATATTCGTTCCGGCTGAAGGCTAAACGAATATCAGTTGAGAATATGGCAAGGCTGTCCATTGTACTCTTACCTTTTCTAAAGCCAAACTGAGTAGGAGCTAAGAGGCCTCTACTTTCTATTAACCATTCCATTCTGTTTTTAACTAAATGCTCAGTAACCTTTAGAAGAGTAGATGAGAGAGCTATTGGTCGATAAGAGGAACCCTCTTCTGGGTCTTTACCAGGTTTTAAAATAGGGATGATAATTTGACATTTCCACGCTTGGGGAATTTGTCCTGAGTCGATTATAAAATTTACCATATCTAAGTAATATTGTAAAATGAGATCATCAGCCCTAGCTAAAAAGGAATATGGAATACCGTCGATTCCTGGGGAGGAATCCTTTACATATTTAAGAACAGTTTTCAGTTCCTGCATGGAATATGGAACATTCATGGGATCTGCAATAGGAATAGACTGATATAAAAAAGGTATTTCCTCTGAGTGTGGAACAAAGGGAGGAGCCAGCTTGTCCAAAAATACCTCCTTCCAATTAGATGACGAAGCCCTAGAGCTATCGTCATTAACAAAAGATGCCCTATATTTTCTAGTGTTCGACCACACTATTGAGGAAGGAGTAGAGGGGGAGATAGAACCGCAAAATGATTGCCAACCCAACCATTTCTTGTCTTTAAGAAGACGCTTGGCTTTAGCTTGAATCCTCCGTAACTCCAAGAAGTTCGGCATAGACATATCACCATTATACAATATTTCAGCATCCTTGCGGGAACGAACAATATCCGAGCACTCAGCGTCCCACCAAGGGGGAGAATACCGTCTGACTGATAAGTTTTTTAGAGGAATAAACTTGTCTGCTGCACGGATAAGAGCATCTGCGAACTGAGTGTAACAATACGAAAGATTGTCCAGGGAAACTTCAGGAAGTTTCGATATAAATTCATTTACTGCTGAGTTGAAACTGTCCCAATTCGCACCTGCAAGACGATATTTTAATAAAGGATTTTTAATTACGATAGGGCTCGATTGGGTCGGTAAAATAATTTTAATGGGAAAATGATCACTACCAAAAGTACTACTAAGAGTTTGCCATGTCAAGAGTGATGACAAGTCCGCAGAACAAAGTGATATATCAACTGCACTAACATTTTGAATTGGGGACACCCTACGAGTAGGAGATCCATCATTCAAGAGACAAATGTTGAGTTCATCTATCAGATCCATTAGTCTGTTTCCAGGTGTATCACATGTAGCCGAACCCCACACTGTGTGGTGAAAATTAAAATCACCTAGAAGAATGAACGGTTTTGGAATTATATCTAAGATAGACTTAAGGTCACGTAATGAGGAGGGGGAAGGATGAGGAATGTAAATAGATATAAAAGAAATGCGTTTCACCCTCGCAGCAACTGCAAAAAAGCAGTCACTGTGAGGGGGAAGATCAAGGCGAATGAAAGGATTTTTTTTGTTTATAAATAATGCACACCCGTCATAACCTTCACGCCTGTCGTCACGAAGAGAGGCATAGCCAGGAACTCTGAACCGAGCCTCAGGCTTAAGCCACGTCTCCGCGACGGCAAACGCCATGGGAGCATGCTTATTAACTAAATAAATAATATCAGATTTATTTTTTGAGGCGCTTCTACAGTTCCACTGAAGAACCGATTCGTTGAGGGTCATCGGCAGTGACGAGGGGAGAAGAAGTCATATTAGTAACATCGTGGTTCGGTGATTTGTTTGGAGAAAAAGATTGAATAAAAGATATAAATAGAGATTGTATGTCAGCAATTGTGAATGTGTCTTGCACCACTCGTGATGGAAAGACACTACTGTTCTGAGACTGGGGAGGATTACCAATAATAGCCATATGGGCATTACGGTCATAACCCGGAGCGAGCGGCGCTCGAGCTCGGGGTTGAGTAACGAAGGTTTTTTTGTATGAAATATTGGACTTGGGAGATTGGGATGCAAGGACTGTCCTTGACATCTGTCTGAGAGAACCGACTGGAGAAGAGGAAGAAGTCACTTCGGCAAAGGAACGTCTCGCAGGAGGAAAACGCCTGGCAGCTTCCACATACGAGATCGATTCCTCTGCCATAATGGCCTTTATTTCTTTCTGTCTTGATTGCTCGGCACACTTTTTGTTGATTGCAAAGTGTTGGCCCTTGCAATAAAAACAGACAGCATCGACCTCCGAGACCAAGCATTTTTCAGAATCGTGGTGATCACCACATTTAAAGCATCGGATTTTTGACCTACATGCGATCTTAGTGTGGCCAAAAAGACAGCAGCGGTAGCATTGTATCGTGGGATACTTATATAATTCAATTGATAGGGAATTGTACATGAGAGTGACTCGGTCAGGTAGTTTCTGACCTTCAAACGTCAACACAACTGTCTGGGAAGGTTTCCAAACAGGGGAATTATTTACGATTTGCTTGTAGTTCAGACGTCGGGCTTTAATGACCCTACCACACCCAACAGGGACGACAACTTCTTCAATTATCTCGTCGGCTGATAATTCTATGGGAACTCCTTTTACTAGGCCAATACGAGTAATTATGAACGATGGAATAAATGCCTTGTAATTGGCAGACAAAACACATTCATTTTGAATAAAACTATTAGCGTACGCAAATGTAGAGAAAGTCACTGCCACTCTGTTACGCCCAACACTCTTGACACCGTCACTGGCGATGCCCTTAAACGAATTCTTTTTTAAAAAATTTCCAAAATTTACTGGATGAAGCGTGGTGCCTGAATCTGGACGAGTCTCCGTAAGTTGAACGTGGACCACGAATGGTCCAACGTCATGAGACCTATAAAGTGATGGAACATCACCAGGTCCTGTTTTTTTAATAGAGGTTGTGTTGGTGTTGCTGTGTGTAGTATTATCATTGCCCGATGTTGAATCTGAACTCCTTGAATGCGATCGAATCCTTTTGGAGCTATTTCTTTTTATACCTCGACGTTTACGCTCACGCGGCGGTTGAGGAGTTAGAAACTCTTCATTTTGGATTGTGACATACGCAGCAATCGACGATGGTTGAGAAACAGGAAATTTGTTTGGTGTAAGAGGGCTGTCCATGTCCTGCGATATGGCTGCGTCAAAATTATCGTGATTTATGAAATCATTAATCTCTGACAGTAATGGCGAAAAATTATTTTCCGGAGGAGGGTCGGGGTCCGGCGGTTTTGTCGGATCCATGGCGACGTTCAGAGAAGACGAAACAAAGAAAAACACTCACCAAGTAAATGGGAAACAAACAAAGTATGAAAAAAGTATTAAAACAGAGTTCACCAATTTATAAAATTTAAAATTTCCCGGGGCTAAACCTAGTAATGTAATCCACACAACACGAGAATAACCAATCGTCAAAATTGAATGAATGAATGACCAAAGAAAATAATATAACCGCTAATCTACTGCAGCTGCAGCAGTCAGTTTTCTTCTTCTTTTTTTAAATAGTGGCAACCAAACGAATAGGAAATTATCCGTCAGAGAATCACAGATTATATCCATCTGTCGTAGAATCAGCTGCGGACCGGCACATGAAAGAACTAAGGAAGATCAGCTGTTTTTGCGCGCTTATTGTCGACCATTGTCCGTCCACCCACATGTACGAAACGAAACGTAACAAAAACGACATGTACCGCCTCAACATTAGGTTAGGGTTAATATAAAGAAGATACGTCGCGTAGTAGCGACGACGCATCTTGTTATTTTTTATATCAATCAATCATCAATCAATACTAATAATAAATCTGTAAGGAGTGGTCATGGAGTAAGTTACTTTGTTTTAGGAAATATTGAGTTTGTAGCCTCTATGTATGATACTAAAGCTAAATTGACGATTTTTAGAAATCTTTTCTGTATGTATGTATGTATGTATGTATGTTTGTTCCTCCATAACTCCTTAAGCCATCATCCGAATTTGATGAAACTTAGTACAAGCCCATTTTACTATACAGGACACAGGATAGGCTAACTAAAATTCACTTCCGGCTACGCTAAGATGTGGCTCCCATACAAATCGAATCGAATTAAAAGCGGCGCGGCGCGGCGGCGGCGGTTTGTGGCTAGCTAGCGGAGGCTGGCGGCGGAGGCGGAGGCGTGGGCGCGCGCACGGCGCGGGGTGCGGTCTGGCCGAGCGCGGTGTGTGTATGCATTGTCTCGAGCCAGAGGTTTACTTCATTAGGTATCTATGTGATTAATTTTAGGTTCAAACCAAACAAATTTTAGGTAAATGTGTTGTTGCAAGTCGATGCTAGCGGATATTTACTTAACTGGAGTTCCTATTTGATTTAAGTTATTTGATCGTATGTTTATTATATTGTACGTAGTGTAGTATGCGCGCACTATTAGCGAAAAGATACGTATTTTTACCCGACTACGGCGAAGCGAAAATGAGAGTTATGTGTTTGACCGGTATGTATGTATGTATGTATGTATGTATGTATGTATGTATGTATGTATGTATGTATGTATGTATGTATGTATGTATGTATGTATGTATGCATGTATGTATGTATGTATGTATGTATGTATGTATGTATGTATGTATGTATGTATGTATGTTCATCTGTTCCCTCATACATAACTTCGAAACTACTTATCATAATTTGACAAATGAGGTATCGTTGGATGCGTCTTGCTTGACGCTGGATAGAGGCTATGTGACGTCCCTTAAAATTGTATATGGCGCCCTCTAAAGGACATAAAGTCATGACCTAAAAAAATTTTTTTTAATGATGTCGTCTTTGGGATCAAATGAAAGGGCTTAATTAACACATTTCAAAAATTTATATGTTGTTAGCTGTTGCTTTCGGATTTACTTGCATGCATCCGATAATTGGGAATAATTTCTAAAATCAGGCCTCACTCCGAACCTACCCAAAATACATCCTACTAATATTATAAACGCGAAAGTTTGTGAATGAGTTGCGTTCAGGAAGACGATAAACGTACTCAAAGAAAGTAAGTAACTAATGGCGAGGCCGAAGGCCGAGCTGCGTTCGGGAAGACTATAAACCTTCTCGAAGAAAGTAAGTAACAAAAGGCGAGGCCGAAGGCCGAGCTGCGTTCAGGAAGATCCTAAACCTTCTCGAAGAAACCAAGTAACAAAGGGCGAGGCCGAAGGCCGAGCTGCGTTCAGGAAGAGGATAAACCTTCTCGAAGACAGTAAGTAACTATGGGCGAGACCGAAGGCCGAGATGTGTTCAGGAAGAAGATAAACATTTTCGAAGAAAGTAAGTAACAAAGAAGTTACTTCTTCAAGAAGATTTATGGTCTTCCTGAACGCAGCTCGGCCTTCGGACTCGCTCATTGTTACTTACATTCTTCGAAAAGGTTATCCTCTTTCTGAACGAAGCTCGGCCTTCGGCCTTGCCCTTTGTTACTTGCTTTCTTAAAGATGGTTTATCCTCTTCCTGAACGCAGGTCGGCCTTCGGCCTCGCCCATAGTTACTTACTGTCTTCGAAAAGGTTTATCGTCTTCCTAAACGCAGCTCGGCCTTCGGCCTCGCCCTCTGTATCTTACTTTCTCCGAGAAGGTTTATAGTCTTCCTGAACGCAGCTCGGCCTTCGGCCTCGCCCTCTGTTACTTTTTTCGGAAAGGTTATCCTCTTCCTGAACGCAGCTCGGCCTTCGGCCTCGCCCATAGTTACTTACTGTCTTCTAGAAGGTTTATCGTCTTCCTGAACGCAGCTCGGCCTTCGGCCTCGCCCTTTGTTACATACTTTCTTCGAGAAGTTTTATGGTATTCCTGAACGCAGCTCGGCCTTCGGCCTCGCCCTCTGTTACTTACTTTCTTTGAAAATGTTATCCTCTTCCTGAACGCAGCTCGGCCTTCGGCCTCGCCCATAGTTACTTACTGTCTTCGAGAAGGTTTATCGTTTTCCTGAACGCAGCTCGGCCTTCGGCCTCGCCCTCTGTTACTTACTTTCTTCGAAAAGGTTACCTTCATCCTGAACGCAGCTCGGCCTTCGGCCTCGCCCATAGTTACTTACTGTCTTCGAGAAGGTTTATCGTTTTCCTGAACGCAGCTCGGCCTTCGGCCTCGCCCATAGTTACTTACTGTCTTCGAGAAGGTTTATCGTCTTCCTGAACGCAATTCCGCCTTCGGCCTCAAAAAGTTACTCACTTTCTTCGAGACGGTTTATCGTTTAAGTACCTGAATCCAGCTCGCCCTTAGTTCTTCCTTTGAAATACGAATTTCACGCGAGCGAAGCCGCGGGCAAAAGCTAGTTCTTGATATTTTTATAGTGCGCGAGACGGATCTCGGCGTGTCGCCGCCGCAGCGGTTCGTCAGTGTTCTCCCTCCCGTCCCGCGCATTATACTAACCCTGATAATTTTTTTAAAATGTATAATGTTATTATGAAAGAAAGAGCTGCTCGCTCGAATTAGTTTGGTTAGTTTGTAAGTTGTTGTTGTCTATTATTTTATTGTGTTATGTTTGTCGTTGTATGAAGAGGGTTGGCATTTTCATTTAAATGAAACAAACCCTATAAATGAAAAAAAATAAAAATCAAACATGACAGGGGGCAACACATCGCCTTCACACAGAAAATATTTTTTGAAAATGTCAAAAAAAAAAGGCTCCCACGGTGGGGTGCACGAGTCAGTAAACCTGGATACGAAATACGGCATCGTTTGTATGAGAACCGAGGTAGCCGCCAAAGGGGTGTGAAGTCTGAGGCGGGAGCGGCGCATGGAACGCCGTGATTGGCCGAGCGAGTAGGTAGCCACGTGACGCCAGTCTTCCATACGTTTGAACGGGATTCATACAATAAGTCGCTCATTGTGTCGATTCGCGATGAAAAGATGAAACGGATTTAACAATATTTAACCCTTCTTTACATCAAGGGAATAATATAACTTTCTCTTAAATGAACAAAGGCAACGCCCCTTTCACAATTTTGCGAATTTGCAGATTTTCGCATAAACACGATAATAGTTCTAAGTTCTGAGATACCTCGGATACTTTATTATAAATCTACATCAAATTTCCAAAACAATGATATGTAAGACCTCGTACATTGGTATTATCTTATTGGAGTATTTGTTATTGGAATTTTCCAAAATTAAAAAAATAATGTTAGAAAGTCGAAAAGTTTTGTAACCAAAAAAAATAATTATTATATTATTAACAACTATTTGCTAATTACTTAGCCAACGATATGACAAATTATATTGCAATATGACTTCGCGAAAAATTCGCGAAAATCTACCCTACCATAAAAAATTTATGAGTACCCACCTCGATATTTAATTTTTTTACGGTAAAATGAGGTTTTCCAGGCTTTGCCTTTTTTAACAAACTAACCAGCCATACCCACCTGGATATTTAATTTTTTTAGGGTAAAATGAGGTTTTCCAGGCTTTGCCTTTTTTAACAAACTAACCAGCCATGCAGCTAGAGCCTTATAAAATGTACCATGCGTCTCTCTGTCAGTTTGACGGTGTGAATTCGTTATATAAGGGTTAATAAAATAACAAATGAAAGGCTGTGTAGTCTGTAATAGAAACATATATTTGAAACAGAACAATAATTTACTTAATTATTTATTTATAGATCGGTATCTATATTAAAATTTTCATTTGGTAACT